>JAEIFU010001639.1:0-62358 GCA_018904235.1 Lordiphosa stackelbergi | reverse complement strand
ACCCGAGGCTAATGAAGTAAGTATAGATTAAGGGAATTGCTTTACATACTCTTATTTAACTTTATTTTTGGCAGTTTCTATCCAAAGTAATGATGATATTGGACAATATGATGATACTGTTCCAAGAACCTTTAACGATGTTTGCCTTCATCGCCTTTGTTATGTCCTTTTTCATATTCTATTTGATGAAATAACCAAATAGTTTCATTTTTATATTAACGCACATGAAAGATCAAGCGGGGGAGCGGTCGACAACATCAAGATACAAAAACATATTGTTGGATATCGTTTCGTGCCACGTTTTAATTACTAATGTAAACAAATGGTTTAAATATATTTCGGGGGGAACAATTCACCCAACGATTTTGCTTTGCTTCAGGTTGATTTCAATATCAAGGAACTAACCCGTGAGGTAACTTTGCACTGGACAGGATTTGGATGCTAATAGACCTCGCAAATAACTGTTATATGTACTATTATATACGGACCCTTATAGCAAAAAGTCAGGAATATACCGTTCCCGTCGTCTCTTGAATTATTTGGTCTGCGCTCAGAGAACAACCTCTGCTCTACTCGCGAGCGAAGAAAATAAAAGTCTTTTGTATTTGTGTGCGTGTGTGTGCGAGTAAGGCGTTCGTTTGGGCTTCTAAGCCACACAAGCCAAACACAAACAAAAGAGCTTTTACGCTGAGCCTTTCATGTTTTTGCTCATCTGCGCTTAGGCGGATTGCTCTCTTTAAGTTGTTATGGAATGAGTACAACAAGAATAGCTCAACTGAGTACACTCAACTGAAAACCAAAACGAAGTGTTCAGCTCAGAGAGAGAGAGAGAGAAGTGTTAGTGCGCAGAACGCAAAGGGCTAAACGGACCACAGTTATTTCCGAGCTCTGGTTGCTACTGATATTTTCTTGAATCTTCTGTGCCTTTTAATGTTTTCTTTCTGATTTTAGAACAATTCCAACGAAGTTCTAAAACCGTCCAATTGATGTGGCAATGCATTTGCAACTTCTTCCTTGTTATCGGAGCTTATGGTCTAGTCTTCTCTCCTCAGCATTGCAGCAGTGTTTCCAACCCATCTAATATTATTTTAAAGCTAAATTAAACCTTTATTACAGTGAAACTTCATTCTTTATGTTACCTTTTGCAAACAAAATTGATAGACAAATTTAGGTTTTCTTAATTTTATGCAGCCGAATTCCAAAGAACTTGTAAGATGGTTTTTAGGGGGCCCAACTGTTGGGTCTTTGGACGGTTCGCAGGTTGCGGATAGCGAACGGCCTTCCTATGGAGGTGGATAAGCAGTCCAGGAGTGCCATATCGAATTCCTTCCTGCAGAAAGGTAAAAGTTGTATATTTTTTTCATCGACTTTAAGGCTGCTTTCGATATAGTGCTACAAACTTGGCAACTTGGGCCTAACCACAATTTTGGATTGGTTTGAAACCAATATGCGAGTCAGACAGGGCTGCATATTGAGTCCTTTACTCTTCTCATTATTGTAGACGATATCACGAGAACCTGCCTGGAGGAGGACCAATAGGCATTACCAAACTATTAAGACGCTAATGTATGCCAACGACATGTGTATTTTGGGCGGCAGTCCGTACATGCTTCAGCAAATGATCAACAAAGTCACGGAGTACTGTTTCCAGTGGAGTCTGCTAATCAATACGGAGAGATCGAGGTGGTAACCTGGAACATGGAGGCATATGAAGGAGAAACTGAAAGAGTCCAAAATAGCTATCAACTGCTCATGAAAAGCGTTGTTGGGTAGAGAGAACGTTCAGCCAAGTATCAAGTATGCACTCTTTTGTGCTGCAGTGCGGTCTATTCAGAGATTTGGGGTTACCAGCGGTATCCGGACGTAGAGCGTCTTTTAACCTTCTTAAGAAAGTCTTCAGACTTCCACTCAACACACCCAATTATGTTATTTACATAGAAACAGGGCTGTCCTCGCTGTATACTTATACGCTGCAAAGACATTTTGACTATATGTCAAAAATTATGAAAATGCCCGATACAAGGATGCCAAAACAGATGCTTTTAGAAGAAACGGGATGTTTCTCTTCCTGGAAAGAACTGGCAAATGATTGCCTTGCATCATCAGCAATATTAGCGAAGTGGAAAGGGCCAGAGCCAGTAACGAGCGGTTAATGTATAACCACTTCGGCATTATCTGGGTGATCTGAATTACTTGACGTTGTTTTGCTTTTCCCGAATTAATGCGATTTGTAGAGCCAGATGCGAAACGTTTAGCCTCAATGCAACTCCATACAGGCAAGTTGGATCTCTGGAATGTAGCCTTTGTAATCTGAGAGAACGAGAGGACATCCAACACTTTCTGTCAATTTGCCCCATACTAGCAGAGATTCGGTTGCTTCACTTCAATCGAAGCATTTTATCAGCAGACGAAACTAAACGAGTCCTAAATGGAGAGAGCTGGGCGGCATTGGCAGCATTTATTCAGGAAGCTGCAAAATATCGTTGGAGGATCATTAATGGAGATTTTTAGTAAATTAACCTAATTTACCTACAATTTAAGTTACTATTAACAAATTTATCCGGTACAGTTCAACAGACGGTTATTTTTATAAACCAAGTTGAAAACTACGTTCATTTTTTTTATTCTGCGGCTGAGTAGCCAAGTTTGTTTTTCTTTTAAAATATTTTGTACTAAACTTTGTAAAGCCATTTACTTTAAATGTTCAAAAAATATATATACTACTACTACTACTACGTTTCAAAATATCTACTTTTATTGCTGCCCCAAAGAATGCAATGGTTTTGTTGAAAATTTAATCGGGAAATTCTATTGATAAATCTAGCCTGCTGTACTAATTTTGTTTGGCAGCAGACAATTTGCGTATATTTATTATTATGGAGACTGTATGATTAAAAGTGGTATATGGGTCATTCTTTTTATAAACCGAACAGTTAAAAAAATTTTTATTTTTCATTTTAATAAAAAAAAATCCGGAAATTAGATCTCGACATGCCCATCATAACGTAATTTGCGGTTTTGCACAAAAATTTTTTTGTTAATTTTATAAACAATTTCAAAAATCGTCAAAAACGGAAAAATGGAAAAAAGGGTTTTTTAAAAACGCGATATCTCAGGTTTGGTTTATCGGACGGGTATCAAATTGATACTGGTAAAAAGTATTTTACTGTAGCTACTCAAATTATAATTTTATAGATTTTTTAAATTATTTAATAATATTAGGTAATTGTTGCTTAAAATTATTTATAATTTTTTCTAAGTGTTAACCACCATGATATTGCTTCTAAGGATAAACAATTTATTGTCCTAAACATAACTTAAATTTTGGTGTTTTCAAAAAGATGGAGACTTTTATGGTTTTAAAAGTTATGAATTTTTGAAGTTATAAACAAATAAAAAGATGCCCTTAAATAAAAATCTCTCACGTAGTCAGTTTTAAAGTCATGTGATTGAAACTTGGCAATTGGCTTTATATTTATCAAGCTTTTCAAAATTGCCAACATCACACAGATCGGACATCTATATCATATAGCTGCCATAGAAATGCTTGAATTTGGTTGTGGTATAATATACTTTGAAAACTCTGGTCACCCTAATCCACAACAAAATGCAATTCATCATAGCATTCGTATGGCAGCTATATAAATAGACGTCCGATCTGTGTGATGTTGACATTTTTGAAAAGCTTGATATATATAAAGCCCACTGCCAAGTTTCAGTCGTAGAGCTTTTGAAACTGACTGAGTGGCAACGCATTTTTTAGGGCAACTTTTTATTTGTTTATAACTTCAAAAATTCATAACTTTTAAACTATAAAAGTCTCCATCTTTTGAAAACACCAAAATTTAAGTTACGTTTAGAACAATAAATTGTTTATGCTTAGAAGCTATATCATGGTGGTTAACACTGAGAAAAATTATAAATAATTTTGCAACAATTACTAATATTATTAAATAATTTAAAAATCTATAAAACTATTATTTGAGTAGCTTAGTAAATACTTTTCACAAGTATCAACTTGATACCTGTCCGATAAAACCAAACCTGAGATATCACGTTTTAAAAAACCCTTTTTTCCATTTTTCCGTTTTTGACGATTTTTGAAATTGTTTATAAAATTAACAAAAAAATTACTGTGATAACCGATAAAACATGTTACGATGGGCATGTTGAAATTTCAGTTTTATTTTTTTTTTAAAAATGAAAAATAAATTTTTTTAACTGTTCGGTTAAAATGACCCATATCTACGTGTTAAAAAAAATCGTAAATTACGGGTATAATTTTTTTAAAAGTGAAGAAAAAGTAATTTACGGAAACATTAAAGTGAAAATCAAAAAAGTTTTTCCAACAAATCGCGTCTAAAATGGTAAAAACAATACGCACATTTTGTAATCTTAAGTTTAAATTACCTAGAATCACCACCAACCCCTTCCATATACTGGACTTTTTGGCTTATTTTTATTTTTATATAAATAAAAAAAAAACAAAATTTAAATCAATTAGGTGGGTATGAATTTGAGGTTTTATAAAAATAAAAAAATAGTTAGTAGTATTTTGGAAACATATTGGTCGAATTTTGTATTTATCCCATATTGCCTTGTCAAAAATTAATAATAATAACAATATGCATGACTTACAAATAAAAGCAGCTAAGAGTTCAACAAAAATTACGTGGTACCTTATCGAGCTCTTGCGGTAAGAAATAATTTGGAAACGAAGAGGAACCATCTAAAACCCTGCCCCTAGGGAAACACAGCCGCCTTCCTTTGGAGGCCAACAGGCTACCCTCCCACCGGAAATCTGGGCCTCTGCAAGTAATGCCTCCAGTCGCTTCTGTTCCGTGCGAGCTGGGACCAGTTGGTCACACCAAGCTTGGCAATGTCCCCTTCCGCACCTGGTCGTCCCATCTTAGTCGAGGTCTCCCCTGCTTGCCTCTTCCTCCATAGTCAGCCGCCTTCGATTTATACGCTTCTTTTACTGGAGCTTCTTCGTCCATCCTGGTGACATGTCCTAACCAGCGCAGCCGCTGTTGCTTTATGCGCTTGACCAGACAGGTGTCCCCATAGAGCTCATACAGTTCGTCATTATTTCGAATGCGGAAATCATCGCCAACTTTTAAAGGTCCATAAATCCTCCGAAGAATCTTTCGTTCAAACACGCCAATCGCCGCTTCATCCGCTGCTGTCATTGTCCATGCTTCTGCGCCGTATTGCAGGACTGGGATGATAAGCGACTTGTATAGGGCTAATTTTGTTCTTCGCTTGAGGTCTCTGCTCTTGAGCTCCCTACTTAGCCCGTAGTAGCATCGGTTTGCAAGAGTGATCCTTCGTCGGATTTCCAGACTGATGTTGTTGTCGCTGGTTATCGTCGTTCCGAGGTAAACAAAATCCTCTACAACTTTAAAGTTGTATTCTCCCATTGTAACAGATTGTCCAAGACGCAAGGACTTTTTGTCCGCGGATACAAGGTATTTCGTCTTGTCCTCATTTACCGCTAAACCCATCAGTTCCGACTGCCTCTCAATCTCTGAAAACGCCCTGCTTACCGCCCGTTCGTTTTTGCCGATGATGTCGATATCATCGGCATATGCGAGTAGCATTAGATCTTTATAAATAAAGGCGCCCGTTCTGTTGGCATGTGGGCACCGGCGCAGTATATATTCCATCAGTAGATTGAAGAAGTCACACGATAAGGTATCGCCCTGCCTAAAACCTCTCTTGGTATCAAATGGTTCGGAAAGGTTCTTTCCTATTTTGACGGAGCTTTGTGTACTTCTCAACGTCATCATGCAAAGACGAACGTACTTTGCTGGTATACCAAGGGTAGACAAGGCTTCAAAAAACCTTGACCTTATCGGCGTGTCGAAGGCTGATTTATAATCAACAAAAAAGATGGTGTGTGTTGATGCCTCTCTCGTAGGTCTTCTCCAGGATTTGTCGTAGTGTGAATATCTGGTCTGTGGTGGATTTACCAGGTCTAAAGCCACACTGATAAGGTCCAATCAGTGTGTTAATAAGCGGCTTTAGACGTTCACAAATAATGCGCGACAGAACCTTATATGCAATGGGAAGGAGACTGATCCCGCGGTAGTTGGCGCAAACTGCAGGGTCTCCTTTTTTAAAGATTGGGCATAGGACACTTAAGATTCCAATCGTCGGGCATGCTTTCGTCAACCCATATACGGCAAAGAAGTTGGTGCATGCACCTTACCAATTCTTCCCCTCCAGCCTTGAACAATTCAGCGGGCAGCTCATCAGCGCCTGGTGATTTGTTGTTCTTTAGCCTTTGTATGGCTAAACAGACTTCCTGTTGGGTCGGCGGGTCTATCTCTATGTTGTCGATTGGTGGCATCGCTACTTCTCTAGAGGCGGCATCATGTTCGTCATCGCCTCCCAGTAGGTTGGAGAAGTAGCTTCTCCATTTGTTAAGCGCCACTTGCGGATCGGTGACCAGATTCCCGTGTTCGTCTTTGCATTGTGCGACTCTGGGCTTAAAACCTTCTGTTAATTGCTTAATTTTTTGGTAAAATTTTCGAGTCTCACTCATGCCGAATAACATCTCGACTTCCTCGCGCATGCGCCTTTCCTGCTCGTTCTTTTTCTTCTAAAGAGGCGCTTCTGCTCTTTCCTTATCTCCCGGTATCGCTCCTTAACAGCCCGCGTTGCTCCCGACTGCAGAGTTCTCCTGTGGGCTGCGTCTTTCTCTGCAGTCCCAGGGGAAGGGCCACTCCTCATCGTACCAAGTCCGCCTTCGAGGGGACTCCGGAGTACCCGAGTATCTTCTTGGCAGTCGTACTCATGGAGTGTGATATACGATTCCACTGTTCGCATATATCGGAAGAAAATTAAAAGGTATTGAGCCCAAAATACAATTTCTCTTCCTTCTTCCTTAGTTTGTTTGCTTATTCATGATGAAAAAGCAAACCTAGAAGTGCTAAAACTGAAATAGGGTTTCATTGACCTTGTATATGTCTAACGGCTCGCCTTTAATAATGTGTTCAAAGATATATGGCTTTGAAAAGTCATAATATTTCCCTTAGCAATATTAAGTAGAAGACGATTCAGGCATTGAAGCTAACTAAGAACGAATTTTCGACAAGTTTTCATGCAACTGAATTATGAAAAAGCGGGTTTGTGCCAAATAATCTTTGCTTCTGAACAAAAATTTAAACAAATTTAGCTTCGTTTAGAGTTGGTACTTGGTAATCCAGCTTGAAAACGGCCAACATTTGGCTGCACCATCAAGTTCTACTTCATAGTTAGCCGTTAGTTTGTTTGAATTCTTTCCGCTGACATTTGGTCACACTGTTCAACAGTTGTTTTGCACTTCGTTCAGTTCCGGTTTTGTTTTTGTTTTCTTCGTGTGTAATCAAAATAAGAACAAAGTTGTATAAATATGATTAATTAATCAACAAGTTCAATGTGCGCTGCCAAGTCCAGGCGCGCGTTTTGACAACCGGTCTCAGTTGTGAGTGTGAATTTTGGTATTGAGGCTGTGACTGTGGCTGCTATCAACAAATTCCCCACTCTCTAAGGTGACTCAAGCGCTCAGCCCAAGAAAAAAAAAACCACACTAATCCGAGAAGGCGCAATTGTTAGTTGGAGAACCCGAACAGAGTTGCCTGGCTGGTTGACGAGTTAGTCGCGATTGCAGCAGACGAAAGTTATGTTCCATTTGATTTCAACGCTCCTCTCCCTGTGGTTAGTTGTGGGTAAGCAAAGCAGCCGCCTAGAATTTCCCCCAGGCTAATTTATGAATTTACGTTTGTTTTTTGTTTTTGTTAGCCTGGGCCACGCCTGCCATACGTCCCCAATCACAGCGGGGGATTATTTTCCCCAAAGAATCATTTGATGATTGCTTCCTGGATGAGGCACGCCAAGTGCCCGGTACTTGCAAATTGATGCAGAATTGCTCCTCGGCCTTAAGGCTTTGGCAGGAGAGACGCGAGTCGCCAAAGACTTGTTTCTTTGTGAAATTCGATCATTATGTGTGCTGTGAGGCCGACAAACTGGACATCAGCAGCAGCACCACCACCAACACACCGCCATCAACGCAGCGAAGCAGTCTAAGGGGTAAGAATTTAGCAGGTCAATTGGGTTTTCCACAAATTGAAATTTTTCAATTTGGCTTCAAATCTAGGCGAAAAAACGAGCAGAAAAATTGGTTCTTGGTCTTTAAAATCTTGGGTATTAAATACTTTTTTAAACATTCTGCAGTGAACCATTTTTGGAAAATTTACGAATTATTTTATAGATTTCAAACTTGGATTTGATGCATTTGGGTGTTAGCTTTCACCGAAAAAAAATGATCAAAATCGATTTAATTGTTCTCGAGAATTTTCGGTCAAAGTGCATCAAGACTTGGTAAATATAAAAGTCTCCAAAAATTTCCAAGTAAAATTTTTATTTTAAAAACGAAATTTTTATAAAAACTTAGTGAGCTTAGCTGGCTCTAGGTCCGAAAAACATGACACAACAAAAAAGACAAAAAAAGGGCTAGTTGACTATACGGTAGGGGGGATTATCCGGTTGTTAATATCTTTGTAAAGCTAGAGACTCTAGCTAACTTTGCTTCCTCTGAAATAACCTATTGTTCTAGACAAATGAAAAAAAATTTGCAGCCATGTGATGATTTTTTGGCCATAATTTTTTTTGTACCCGTTTGTGGACACCCTTGTAAAATCGCTAGAAATTGAAAAATATTAAGAAAAATGGCCATGAATTGATGAAAAAAGAACGTTTATTTATTTAAGAAGCCTTCAGTGGCAAAAAAATCAAAAATTGATGGCCTTCAGTGGGAAAATGAAAAATTTTTTCCGAAATGCAATTAATAATAATAATAATAATAATACTTTATTAAAAATCAAATAACAGATGGTTTGAAAAAGCATACAATATTTCACAGAGATGTTGAGTTTTAATAAGGTGATACGGCTATGACCATCAAGTCGTCAGTCGGAGAATTATTGCTGACTGCTTCCCCGTTCGTCGCGAGATACAGAATCGTTGGGGTATGGGAGCAGCTCCCAAGTTGCACCTATTAAATTAAGAAACAAAAAATTTTAAACATACCTCAGTGCAATAAGTATATGTGCATTAACATTTTTGGAAAAACCTTGTTTTAAACCAAACGATTCAAGCCAAGTATATTTTTTACTTATAGCTCTAGAGCCAGTAACTAAGAACTGCCTTACAGTACTTCAATATTTATTAACAAAAAAATTATTATTTAACAAATGTATTTCATTCTTAGGAAATAAGTATATGT
The DNA here is from genome assembly GCA_018904235.1 of Lordiphosa stackelbergi. Classification (NCBI taxonomy): domain Eukaryota; kingdom Metazoa; phylum Arthropoda; class Insecta; order Diptera; family Drosophilidae; genus Lordiphosa; species Lordiphosa stackelbergi. Next base: position 53,090 of record JAEIFU010001639.1, on the reverse strand, counting down.
GCATTTTATATAGTTCTTAAAATTTTGTATTAAGTTCAAACTTTTGATCAACTTTAATAGATAATGTGCTTTCCTTTTGCCTCTAAGACTTTTGCAAGGCGGTTTGGCATGGAATCTGCCAGATTTTGGAGAGTTTCATTGCTTATTAACTCCCATTCTGCAAGCAAAGCGTACTTTAAATGCTTAATTGAGTCGAACTGCCTCCCACCTTTATAAATCCTGGCTGAGAGGATACCCCAGAGGTCCTCAATTGGGTTCAAGTCAGGACTGATAGCCGGCCACTCCAGTACAGGTATTTTTCTTGAAGAAAAATAAGCCTTTGTGGCTTTTGATGTGTGGATTGGAGCGTTGTCCTGTTGAAAAATCCATCTATCTTCGTAAAGATCGTCTGCAAAATCTATTAATTCACTCTCCAGCAATTGAATATAGATTTCTGAGTTTGTTCTTATTGGAATAAAACATAGCCGAGACTTTCCTGCATATCCGAAACAGGCCCAAATCATCAGTGATCCACCGCCGTGATTCCTCTTATGGCGAGTTTCTCTTGGTTTTCTTAAGTCACGCCAATACTTATGACAGCCATCAGGACCATCAAGATTAACCTTTTTTTCATCCGAAAAAAATAACGTTTCGGAATTCTTCGGTCCAAAATTTGTACCTGTCAGCAAACGCCAAACGAGCCTTAAGATGGCGTGGCAATAGCATCGGTACAGCCACCCGGGAACTATGTTTAAGGTTACAATTTTCAGTTAAAATTTGATGGATCCGTCTTCTACCGACATTGAGCTCTAAATGACGTTTAATGCCTGTACAAGACATTTGATTGTTTACAGCCAGGCGCTTAATCTCACGCTTGCACCTATCGTCGATGTGGCTCGGTCTGCCACTGCGTTTAATCTGACCATAGGAGCTTGGATTTTTTAAGAAATTAGCTATCGTATTTCTGTGTCGAGACACTCTGGAAGCTATTTCAGTGATGGTAGCCCCACCTTCGTTCAATCCTTGGATTCGTCCGCGTTCCTCAGCTGATAAATGTGTTCCACGCGGCATTCTTAGGAAAATTTAAAAATTTTTTTTTGTGTTTCTGCAACAACTACTTAATTTACTCTCAACTTTTCATTTTTTATCAAAACACATCCAATTTGTTGCACGCCGACCATTAAATGCACACTAATTGGTTTTTGCACATAAACTTATTTCCTAAGAAAATCAAATCTCGCCACTCAAATGTGTGATAACGGTACTAAGAATGATGACCAAAGAAGAATTATGCAAAAGCATTCTAAAAATAGATAACAACAAAAGACTTTTGCATACCTAGAACATATGTTCTGTTACTATTGAGGAAGAGAGAAACGAAAACATATTTGCACATATACTTATTGCACTGAAGTATATTACCTTAACTCTCACAATGTTTTGACTTACAAACATCGTCTCAATAAACCCAGAAACCTACATCGCGCAAGAAAAGTGGTTATAAATACATTTCAAATTGATAATCTGGAGACAAATATTAGAAGAAGTAGAGTAAAGTAAAATTGGTATTATATGATTTATATCTTTAGATGATCTTTAGGTTTAATTTTATATTAAATGTTTTTCTCTGTAGATGTTCTTTAAGTTTAATTTTAAATTGTGTAGCGCTTTTTATAGATTTTACAGAATTTGGTAGTGAGTTCCAGTGGTTTCTCAGAACTTGCCAGTTAAATTTTGGGGCATTTTAGATTATTTGCTCTGGAGGAAATGGCAAAATTTAGCTTCTCATATAAGTAAATTGGTTCTCTGCGAGTGATTATGTTGTGTAATCAGATAAGGGCCCTAAACTTAATCCATTGACTAAAATTTTATTTGCAAAAAAACGTGATGTGTTCAGTCTTATGTCTATTAAATATATACCAAGCTATAGAGTTAAAAGCGACTTTAAGTTTATTTATTTTGCCCAAAAACCTCTATGCCGTAAAATAGTGTAGTAATCAGATACATTTTAGCTATTGTCATTCGAATTTGAATTGGTAGAAACTTTTGGGATAAAGAGAGCTGCCCTATTAATGTGGTCATTCCACGACCACATTAAAATGAATACCCAAATAGTTGTTAGTTTCAGCGACCTCTTCTTAGTTATTTAAGAAATAGTTTATGGCAGGCTGAGGGTCGTGAATATTTTATGTGCTTTATATCCAAATATATTTCGATATGCCGTCGGCATTCGTCATCAGGGAGAAAGCAACAGCGTCCAATCAGTCAGCTGCGGAATTTGAATTTGAAACATGAAACGTCCGTATGAACAGACAGATCTCAGAAATGGTAAGAGATAGAGGTTTGGAATGTATGGGACAAATGTTTCTTATACTTGCAGGCAAATGAAGTTTATTTTCAATTTTTGCCACGCCCCTTCCCGCCCCCGGATTTTTGAAAAAACATAATTTCTCCCACAGTTTTGTAGATAGATGATTCGTACCTTCTAAAGATAGTTAGTCATTAGCAATATGCATCGATTTGCCGAAGAAATGATAAAGATCGGATGAGCGGTTCTCAAGTTATAAGCAAATAAGTGAATCACCCCCGCCACCCCCCTCCCACCCTTTCACAACCAACGCCGCACAATGTTAGAGAGAGAGCGAGAGAGAAGGTTAGAAATGAGCGCAGCAGCAGAACTGCATTCAGCTCCTACTCTAGGTACTGTGTATATTATAGTCGGGCTTGACCGACTTTCTTACTTGTTTTAAAATTGCAGTCGTGCAACTTTTGTTTTTTCTAAAACCAGATTGGCAATCATTTAGTTTGGAGCTTGTCGTTAGAAATTGCTGAATTTGAGTTGCCATTAAGTGCTATGCTATAGTATGGTAATATCGATATTGGTCTGTGTTCAGTGGATGATTTTGGGATTGGTAATATTTTTGCAAGCTTTCAGCCTTGTGAAGGCTGTGTTCATAAGATAAGTGATATGGTCAAGTATAAGGGGAAGAAGTAGTTTAATAAATTTTGGATTCATTTCATCAAGCCCCACTGAGTTATTATCACAGTTGGAATTCAAATGAATATGAAGGTACATATTTGTCGTAGCTTCAGGTACTGCTATTTAACTATTGGTTCTTTTGAAAATTTCGCGGTTTTTGGACCATTTAAATATCAGTTATGTAGCCTATGTTCAGCTCCAGGTAATTAATTATCTGTGTACCAAGTTCATGCCCCACAGTTTCATTGCAATCGGGAATTTGGCAAATTTCGCGGTTTTTTGACCATTTCACGTCCGTTTTTTAAAGCCAGAAAGCATGGCGGGAAAGGGTCCAACCATTCTCCAAAGTTGCATCATAATCGGATAGACAAACATTCATTTTTATACACTAGAAAAGAAAGTAAGGTGTCGCGCACACCTTGCGCATGTTCAAATGCTCCCTCACAATGACATGAACCACAGATTTTGTTAAATTTTAACATCTGGGCAATTAAACGAATACTTAGTCGACGGTCTGAGTTCAAAACTTTAAGCACACAAGTCACATTGTCGGTGTTTGTCGAAATCGAAGGACTTTCAGCACGATCTTCATCGGCGACCTCTAGCCGGCCCTCCAAAAAGGCCACTTCTTGCTAAAGCAACATCTGGGTAAGCCTGCTTGATCATATCAAACGTCTCTGTGGCAGATTTACCGAGTTTCACACAGAATTTAATCGCTTACCTCTTGCCGGCTTGCACCACTCACAGAAACACGTGGCCGTCCTGACTCTCCAGTTGCTCAGAGATACTTGAACAGCCGCTCGTTCGTTAGCTAGGAACGTCCTCTAGCGAATCCAGTTCCGGTTCCATGCTAATGAAATATTTTTTATTGTATAATCTTTGCAGCCTGCCATGACTACTACAACATAAAGCCCAAGAAAGAGGGGGAAGTGCGTTTTGAAGCTCAGGCGGTTGGTGGCGAACCCACAGCTTATCATGAGTTCCCCTACATGGCTGCCCTTGGCTGGAGCTCTAATTTCGATGAAAGTATTTACTATCGTTGTGGCGGAGTTTTGATAGCTCCAAATTATGTGCTGACAGCGGCACATTGTTTAGATTTTGGAGGGTAAGTACCATTTGGTCTCTCTCTCATTTGGTCTAATCTCTGTACTTTCATCTTAGCGAACCGCCCAGTCAGGTGCGTTTGGGTGGTGACAACCTTACCCTGTCGCAGGGTGATGATTTCAAGGTCAAGCGCGTAATCAGTCATCCCGATTATAATGCCAATTCGGGTTATAACGACATTGCTCTGCTGGAATTGGATCTGTTTGGGGTAACACCACATGGATTGCGTCCCGCCTGCTTGTGGTCCAGTTTTGAGTTGATTAGAACTGATTTGACGGCCATTGGTTATGGTCAGACCCGATTCGCGGGTCTGGCCTCGGCCCAGTTGCTCAAGGTGCCGCTACAATGGGTCAGCAACGAGCAGTGCCAGCCCCACTATCCAGCCGATGTGCTGCCACAGGGTGTGATTCGCAGTCAGATGTGTGCCGGAGATGTGACACGTACGCACGACACTTGCCAGGGTGATTCGGGTGGTCCACTCTTGATGCAGGAAGGACAGCTGCCGTATGCGGTGGGGATTACATCGCTGGGTCAGGGCTGTGCCAGTGGACCGCCATCGATTTATACTCGTGTCTCTAGCTATGTGGATTGGATCGAAGGAATTGTATGGTCCGAGCCCTTGACTAATGGTGTACTAAAACTGACCTCTTTGGATCTAAGAGTGCGGAGTTAAGTAAGAGTAAATAAGTATCATAATTATTTTGTAGACTATTCTGAATCTGGAGTCAAAGACTTTTCGAGTCACTCTGAAATTGAAATTAATATAAGAGTCCTTTCGTACGAAATAAAATCATTGATTTATTTTATAAAACACTGAGTCAAACATTTTTTTCTAAGCTACATCAGCGGTGGGCGGACAGTCTGTTTGTTTAGTCTAGTCTCTCAGTTTTTAAGTTATCGAGATGAAATTTTGCTGCACGCTGCTAATATGTAGACAGGATTCCGGAGAGGATACTCCCAAATAGATGGTGATTGCTTACTGAATCTGAAATCAAACCAGGCTGCTTGCTAAGTCCTCTTCTCTTTGCGCTTTACCTCAATGACATTTTCGTCTGCTAACGACATGAACATTATTGGATTCAACTGGACGGCGACACAGAGCGTACGGAGATACTGGCGAAAAACCCCCTAAATTTAAAAATTCCAAATAAAAAAACTGAATTTTAAAATGTTTGTTTATTTTGGTGGTTGACTATTGCAACGCGGCTTGGGCTTCGGTAAAGGACGGCTTACGCTGCCGGCGTGCTAAGCTAGAACCCTGCACGAGTGCACACTAAACAAAAAATAGTTCTATCTCGTTCAAATGAATCGTGTGTTACAGGCAACAGTATCAATTCTCACACTGTCAAAGCGAGACATTTTACTAAACTATCTAGTGTCTGATTGGGAGTTGATGATCTACTTCGATTCGTTAACAAAGCCAGTGTGAGTGCTAGCATTAGGAAAGGAACTTAATCTACATGTATTATAAGAAAATCACACTGAGAACACTGTTAACACTATGAACATTATTAACACTAGCAAACAGGTTTCGTATACAACACGAAAGTATATCATGCAAAGGTCAATGCATAAGCACAGTTCACAGCAAGGGGATGGTATCCACACCGCTAAGTGCTTAAGAAACAGGCGACATATGACCACACATACTTATATAATAATGATTATGACAATACTGATCTGCGATGAAAACCATGGACGAGCAATGGTAAAGAATATAGTCAAGATCATAAAGAATGTTTTGAACCACTTTTCTTGGCTGACTATCAGTAAATCCTGAAAAAATACCAAGGAGGATAAAAAATATTAATATGGCAGTCCCTTACAGCTGTTATTCTTTTAATATCTGAATATCATGTTTGATTCACGTTCTGTAACTATAATTGCATGATCTAACTGTAAGTCGAAAGCCTCTAACAGCCGCTTCTTCATTGTACCTTCACTTACATAATGCAAAGTTACGCATAAATACGTGACGTGATTCATCACTGAACCGAGTTCCTTTTTGTTAGGGTTGTCGAAATATCGACATCGAATAACTTTTGACGATATTTTTGTGAATACTTGGTGCGAGATCCGGACTATACGGTGGATGCAAAAGAACCTCCCATCCGAGCTCCCGGAGCTTCTGGCGCGTCACCAAAGATGTGCGATGGAAGACAATTCGGCCTCTGTTGATCAAAGATGGCCTCTTCTGCATGAGTGCTGCATTCAAGCGGTCCAGTTGTTGGCAGTACAGGTCCGAATTGAGCGTTTTGGGGAGCAGCCTATAGTGGATGATTCCCTGCCAATCCCACCAAACACACAGAAGAACCTTCCTGGCCGTCAATCCAGGCTTGGCCACCGTCTGGGCAGCTTCACCGCTTTTCGACCACGACCGTTTGCGCTTCACGTTGTCGTAAGTGACCCACTTTTCATCGCCAGTCACCATCCGCTTCAAAAACGGGTCGATTTTGTTGCGATTCAGAAGCGATTCGCATGCATCCATACGGGCAAAAATGTTTTTTTGCGTCAAGTCGTGTGGCACCCATACATCGAGCTTCTTTTGAATCCATGCTTCAAATGGTTTATAACGTGATGACTCATGCCCAGCTCTTGGCCGATGCTACGGCTGCTACTATGCCGGTCTCTTTCGATCAATTCAGCGATTTTATCGCAATTTTCGACGACAGGCCTTCCGGACCGTGGCGCATCTTCGATCACCTCTGCACCAGAACGAAAACGTTGAAACCATCGTTGTGCGGTGGAAATGGAAACTGTATCGGGTCCATAAACTGCACAAATTTTATTGGCAGCATGAGATGCATTTTTGCCTTTATCGTAGTAGTACTGTAAAATATGCCATATTTTCTCTTTATTTTGCTCCATGTTTGCGACGCTATAACTCACGAACGACTAAAAACAAACAACAATAAATCAAACACGTGTTAGCGTGAAAAGAGCTTTCAAAAAGCTCTAGCGTGAACCGATGCGACGAATACAACTAGAACTACGCGCTTGCAAAGACAAGCTTGCGGAAATACCGCAAGACTTTTTTGCCTTATATGTTAAAGAAGTGAAACATTTTTGGTTTTTTCGTATTATACGCCCTTTAAGGTGACACGCCCACTTAACCTTTTGGGTCGATAGCTTTAAAAGTACGACTGCTTTTGAATTAATTCCCCCTAAATTGGCAAAAACTTACACTGTGCGGCAATTTCGTATGTTGAACAGATGAGCTGCACAACTTTTCAATGGTTGGACTTGAGACTTCTGTGTCGCCGCAAGTCGTAGACGACATCTCCTGTATTATAAGTACACAATAACCAGATGCCATGGCCCAAATAGTCGATTCAGACCCTTCCCTTTTCGATTTTGCTGAGTGACAGAGCAGCAGGCGTTTCAGTTGCAGATTATGGACAAATCCCAGGAACAACTTATTTGTAATATAAAATAAATTTTTAAAATAAGCACTAAATTTAACATAAATACTCCAATCTTTTATATTTTTTTATAGAATAAAAATTCTTTAATTTTGGCTTTTGATTATATTTATAATATATATTAAATATATATAACATTAGATTATTATTAAATACTATATAATTAACAAAATATTACCAAAATTTTTATTTAAACCTTTTTATCGTAAAAATATAAAATTTGAATATATATATAAAAAATATAAAAAATATATAAAAAGATATGCAAACAAATATGCCAAAAAATATGCAAAAATATGCATTATATGCAAAATATGCATAATATATGCAAACGAATTTCCCCTTGAAAAACTGAACTCACCTCGTTCAATATTAAAATGCGAGCCATACAGAGGAATATTATTCTTGGTTTTTAACTTTAAAATTTCAGAATTATTTAATCTAGCTGGCTTTGCAAAGAAAAGTAAATTAACTAATGAAAATTACATAATTATTTTCATTCTCTATCTAAAAGGTGATCAGTGAAAATCGAAATTTAAATCTTAAAACAAACAAGTTATTTTTCCAACAATTGAAATGTCGATAAACAATATAAGATTAATTTGATAGGTAAATGGTTTAACAGCTTTCCCGAAAAGTGGTTTAAAATTGATGGCAACAATATAATTTGTACAACTTGTGACAAAAGGTAAAATTTCAATATTCCGGCTTAAGCAAACCAATTTTAAAATTTGTTTACTAATTTTTTAAATTGTTCATCGAAATATTGGTTTGCAGTAAGCCTGATTGTTAAATTAATAGTACGTTCTAATGGTTTGAATATTGTAGATTCCTTGCGAAAAAAATTTCAATTGCAGCAGCATATTGCTACTTCACTTCACAGAAGGTCAAAAGCATCTAATAACAACAACGACGAAAATGCGCAAACTTCTAGCAACACGTCCAGCACCTTTTCCGACAATTCCAACAATGAATTTAAAATGGATTTATGTTCGGCGTTGGTTGCGGGAAATATACCATGGAATGTGCTTAGCAATGCTACATTTAATAATTTTTTAAAAAATACACAGGACAACCAATTCCAGATGAAAGTACTCTCAGAAAGAGCTACTTGGAGAAATGCTACCAAGAATCAATCCAAAAATTCGAGATAGTATCAAAGACGAAAGCGTTTGGTTTTCAGTTCAGACGAAACAACGGACAAACAAGGGCGATATGTCGCGAATTTGATTATAGGAACATTGAGCGAAAAAGAATCTTCATGCCCATTTTTATTATCGTGTAAACAGTTGGAAGAGGTAAATAATGCAACTGTTTCTCGATTTGTGAACGACAGCATTCTTTCCCGTGTGGCCGGGAATGAATCTAAAATATTGTTGCTCTTAACGGATGCTGCGGCTTATATGATTAAAGCTGGCAAAAATTTAAAAGTTTTTATCCGAGTCTAATACACATAACTTGTTTAGCACACGGTTTAAATTTAATTGCTGAAAAAGTAAGTACATCGTTTCCAGTCGCTAACTCTTTCATATCTTGTGTAAAAAAATGTTCGTAAAAGCTCCGCTCAGAGTACAACGCTACAAGCAAATACTCAATAAGGAGTTACCACCAGAACCGATTATAACCAGATGGGGTACATGGTTGAAAACGGCATCATTTTATGCAGATAACATGGAGGGAATAACTGAGGTAAACAAGCATTTGAAGTTTTTAAACATTTGAAACTTGTTTTTTCATTTACTGTTTTTACTTCTAAATTTGCATTTTTAGGTTCTTGAAACACTGAGCCCAGAAGATGCAAAATCAATAAAGCTGGCAAAAAGAGCTGATACAAAATCCCAACTACATCGGGATTTTATATATATAAAATCGAATTTCGAGAGAGTGGCCGAATTCATAACTTCCTTTGAAGCAAAGGGTCTACCATTGGCAAAGTCAATAAATTTAATTTTTATGGAAGCTGAAAATATTGTCTCTGGTAATTTCGGAAAGGATTTATATGTGAAATTTGAAGCCATTTTGAAAAGAAATCCAGATTTTCAAATCATTTCCAAAATTAATAATATTTTAAATCTGAATGCTGAAGATTTGTCTGGACTTGAACCCGTCACAAATGAAAATATCATTAAATATAAATTTGCGCCAATTACTTCCTGTTACGTTGAGCGAAGCTTTTTCGCTTACAAGATGGTTTTTGGAGAGAAACGTCAAAGCCTCTCAATTAATAATGGAAAGGTTATGTAAACTTAAACTAAGTATAATTGCTCTAATAAAATTTCAATATATATACCACCGTTTGAAACGGTTTTATATTATTTTTTGATATGTTTAACACAGAAAATTTTAGCATACTTTGCATATGTTTTGCATATTTTGCATATTTTGGCATATATTGTGCATATGCATTATATGCAAATATGCAAGAAAATTTAAAATATGCCTATTGTTTTCTACTCTATTTTTAATGAAACGAACTTTGGTGTTATCAGAACTGCTGTCTTACCTGTGTTCCAGCTGTTTCCACAAAACGTTTGGCCTCACATTTCCCCCAAGTTGTTTGGGCCTTAAAAGCGAACTCAATGGATGAAAAAGTTTCAGTTGGACTTGTAGATTTAAAGCCTTAGAATGTGCCCGGAGTCAATACTTTTATTATTCTTATTGTTGAGCGTTTGCAGCCTATCCTGGGCTTATCTTCCAGATGTAAATATATTTACCAATTATCGCACCGAGGTGTATAATGGTGGGTCTTTGCTTAACCCTTTAAATCGAAGTAATGGAAAAATTAACAAGGCTTTTATTCCAGGCATTCCCTCGGAGATTGATACCACACCCTTTATACGCATAGGCGACAACTATTACTATATAGAACCCATCAATAAGGTCAACTGGTTTCAGGCAGCGGGCGCCTGTCGCATGATGAACGCTCATTTGGCCTCCATTGAGGATAAGCCCGAAATGGATGCCCTGATTAAGTATATGAAGACCAAGGGTTTCAAGAACAACGATTACTTTTGGATATCCGGCAATGATTTGGGCACGGAGGGTGCCTTCTATTGGATGTCCAGTGGTCGGCCCATGACCTATGCCCCCTGGAATGGACCCAAACAGATGCCCGATAACTATGGTGGCAATGAGAACTGTGTCCATATGTTTGGCACGCGGGAGCTGATCAATGATGCCAACTGCAAGATCCAGATGCTATATGTGTGCGAGGCCACGGAACCCAAAACGTTCAAGTTTACGTATATCAAATGGTAGTTCAAGTCGTTTGTGGGAGGCATGGCTTTTTATTTTAAGCCTCTTCGTTCAGTGATTTTTTTTATTTGTTCACTTACATCAACTAGGAATTGTATTGAATATATATATATGTGTGTGTATATATATTTAATATCGCAAATCTATATCTATAACAATATGACAAAAAAAAAAAAAAAACAAAAGGAAATAAAAACAAAAGATAAAACAAACTTACTTGCCTAGTTTTTCTAACAGTGTATGTGTGTGTGGGGGGTAGAGTCTTAAGGCTTATCCTAATCATATGGGTGTATACATAGTACGTACTTTACCAATTAATTAATATTAATAACTACATATAAATATTTAACAGACGAGTGCATAAATTTAATAATTTATTTCCTTTTTTGTTTTTTGTTTAACATTCTCCTCTGTGAGTGCAGTTGTGTGTGTGTGTGTGTATGCGCGTGTGTGTATGTGTAAGGTGGGCTTCAAAGCTCTCTCTCTCTCACTCACTATCTCTCATACTTAATCGCTCTCATTCACTGCTTGCTTATGAGATTAGCCAACACTACAACCAAGGTATACTCAAAAAGGTAGTCTCGCTCGCTCTCTCGCTCTCTTTGCTTCCTTCTTAAGTGTCAGTCTGTTGGCAGAAAATTTTCTTGATTTACTTTTTTAATTTTATTTAAATAATTAATTTTATTATAAATAATATACAAAATAAATGTAAATAACAATTTATAATTTCTCTCTCTCTCTTCTTCTGTCAAAATTTTGACACTGAAATAAGAAGTAGCAAGAGAGCGAGTGCGACTACCTTGATAAGTATACCTTGACTACAACCAAATGCTATACAATCAAAGAAAAACGTTATTTTTTTGTTGTTGTTTCATATTTTATGAAGAAAACAGCCTAAATGTTTGACATGTACAAAGTCTAAATGGTTGTTTGAGTTTGTATATATATAAAAAAAACAAAAAAAACCAACCTCTCAAAATGGCAGTACTTTTAAGTTGAAGAGTTTTTAGAGTGGAGTATAGAAGGGTTAGGGATGGGGAGGGGGAGGGATGTAACAGCAAAATGCAAACATATTTACAATATGGCAGGAATTTTTAATTCATCTTGATGTGAAAATATAGGCCCAAGAAGCACACTTTAATGCGTCGTCAACTTGTCACTCAGATATTAGTCAGCTGTTCGCTGTCTCAGTAATTTTTTGACTCTTTGAGTCTCCCTCTAACAACCGTGTTTTGCTATGTCAACAATATGTGTGTGCTTTAACGACCTTTATGATAATCAAACCATCAATATTACGCTGGCTCTAGGTCTCGTTATGTTTGCACATAACTTCAAAAAGCAGGAACACAACACACCACAAAGGAGGCTAGTTAGTCATACAGCTGTTTCATTGGTATCTCTACCAAATCATCAGTGACCTTTGCCTACAAGTACTGGAACCAACGACTCTTTTCAAAACACAATAATTTTGAGTAACATTTTGAGCTGTCACCATGAAGTATCTCTTCATCACTCAAGAAAGAGAGACGTTTCAATTTTTGCTTCTATGTTAAATCCTCTTTGACTCGGCACAAACACAGTTTCTTAACGCCCGCTTGCTTAGGTTAGAGCAAGGTATACTAAACAAGGTAGGCTCACTCACTCTCTTTCTATCTTGACAACTTGATAAATTTCAGTCAGTAAGCAACTGTTGTAAGCAAAGCATCTCCGCGGGCGAATTTTTTGTGTTTTACTTAGTAGCTTAGTAGGCTTTGTATTGGAATATATTACTCTCTCGCTCTCGCTCTCTTTGACACAAACCCAGGGAGGCGCGAGACGTTTTGCTTCTGTGCAAAGGCTAAGTATTCATAGTCCAAAAAATGCTGCGAACTAAAAAAACACGTAAGAGAAGTCGCCTATTGGCAGTTTGTCGGCAGCCCGTTTACAAAACGGCCATGCCTACTGGCAAAGTAATGCAGATTGTATGGGAGTATTTCCTTCATACTGATGGCAAAGTAACGCAGGAGTAACCCATTTTGTAATGGCAATTTGCGCCGCTGAGAAATGTACGGAGTTCTGAGAGAGCGAGTGAGCCTACCTTGTTTAGTATACCTTGGGTTAGAGCAAGGTATACTCAAAAAGGTAGTCTCGCTCGCTGTCTCGCTCTCTTTGCTTCCTTCTTAAATGTCAGTCTGTTGGCAGCAGTTGAGAGCGACGCATCTCCGCGCACGAAATTTTCTTGATTTACTTCTTAATTTTGTGACAGACTTTACGTGTTTTTTTTATTTTTAGCAATGGCGCCTCCATATTGCTCTTTGTGTAAAATTTCTTGTGAAATAAGTGTAAAGTGCGTGCATGTGACACTGAAATAAGAAGTAGCAAGAGAGCGAGTGCGACTACCTTGTTAAGTATACCTTGGGTTAGAGTAAATGCTATCTGCGAGAGACCAGCGCTCTTCCAATGTAAATGTAAAATCTTTAAAGTAGGAATAAAAGCATAAAAAATTATTATCTTTTTCTTATGAAATATTTTTTTTTTAAATTTAAAAACCAAAAAAATTTATTTTTTTTATAAAAAAGGATTGCACATCTTTTTTTAAGGTTAGAATAAAACAAATAAGAAAAGTAAACAAAAGGTTTTTAATAATTTTTGTTTAAATTTTAAGATTCAGTTTAAGACTTTTTTTATAAAGTTGTTGGTTAGCGACCTTTCGAATTCCAAGCCAGCATTATATGAAATTTCTGATCACATTCGAGTCATTTTCGAAATAATCATAAATGCTGCTGGTTTTCTGATCATAAATGATACTTTAGTCGGGAGAAAATGGTACCCTAGCCCCGACTCTTCCTAAAGAGTCATTTCTATTCTTCTCGAGTCGTTTTTAAGTGATTCACACTTTGAGCATTTGCATGAGTCATTCTCGAGTCTGCCTTAAGTCGCCCATGAAATGAATGTCTCATCAAAAAGGCTCGAAAAAGACACATCAAGGTGATTTTTGTTAAAATGATCTTCCAAATGCTAGGTGTACGGCTCGAGTTCAAGCAGACACATCGGCATCTGTCTTCAGGGACACCACAAAGAACAAGTCACCAATTATAACAATACATTTAAAACAAAACCTTTGAACGTTTTTAACATACAATAGTGCTAAATATTGTTTGTCTGTTCCTCCTACCGTGGAGTTCAATACTAAGCTATTGTTTGTTCAATAGGTGTCTGTATATGTGTGGGCAGTTTTCGGTGTCCGTTTTGTAGTTGAGTCTCTTGTCTGTTATTGTATATATCAATGAGGAACAAAATTCAACTTTTTTATAGCCTGGGATTGAGACCAATAAATTGTGAAACTAGAGGCATCAGGTAGCAACTCCTCATACCCAGGTTTTTTTTTGAGCACGTCAAGTTCACGTTTAATGGGCACATTTTACAACATCTGTTGCTGGTCAAATAAAGATGAGAGCTAAAATTTTGGAAAGTTCACCAAAGATGAAGGGAGTCACCACAATTGTTTTACCAAATTCCCGCCTCCAATGGACAAGCGGTTAGTACCCCGCCCATTGAGGTCTAACTTAGAAAATGGATTTAATGGAAAACCACTCGATAGAATTTTTTTAGATTTTAAATATATTGAGATACTGACCATTAAAATGAGTCCTTAAGAGATGGTAACATGCATCGAAAAACTGCGACAGTAGGTACCACATTTGTGTAACATTCGGGAGTTTGGTGAATGTCCGCGGCAAGTGTTCGCTCTCCAGTGCAGTTTTCTGCCGGGGAATGAAATATATACCGTTCGACGGAGTTTTTCAAGCTGACTCGTCAATTTAAATCTCTCTAGCACGCTCTCAAGTTTTTGAAATCGAATCGGTGAAATCGAGCCACAAAAACATGACAAATACCAAAGATGTTCTGGACGACAACATGTTCCCCAGCGGCGCAGAGCTCAACGTATTGTGTCGAAAATATGCATTACGCCTGTCGAAAAAGTAATGCAGTACAATCGCTGCTTTTCGCTAGAATATTGCTGGTAATCGAAAGCAAACAGACTGCGAACTTTCTGCATTACAATTGGAATCCGATGACAGTTCGGCTCTGGCATACATCCTTTAATACTAGTAATGCAGGTTGTGCGCACTCCGTTTACAAAGTGGCCATGCATATGGCAAAGTAATGCAGATTGTATGGGAGTATTTCCTTTATACTGATGGCAAAGTAACGCAGGAGTAACCCATTTTGTAATGGCAATTTGCGCCGCTGGGTCTATGATGATGCTGGCTTGGAAAATGTGACCGAAATTTCTGGTTCCGTTGATAACCTGGACGCCAACAATTACAACGACGACAATTTATCTCGATGCTGCAATAGTCAATGCTTGGAAGCTATTTTGCGACATTCGTAGTTACCAGCGCAAAAACGCGACATAAAACAAGAATGGCTCCATAAAGGAATTCAAGAAGATAGGGCAATTCGAATTCCGCAACGTTGTGACCGATTCGTTGCTGTAAAGTGAGATGGTGGCATATCATCGTGGTCCCAAAACTCAAGACACACCAGCTCAAAACCGATTGAATAGTTTTGGCCACAACATTGAGAAGGGGACCAAAACGCATTCGCTATAGCCACTGTGCCTCACACAGTGCAACCGAAATGGTTCTCAGAATAGCATAAATAAATAAAATTTAAGCTTTAATTCAATCCATGTATTTTCCTTGGCAATGCAATTATTTCATAACAACTTTTTACAGTTCAAAAATTGTACTCACTAACGCCGACGCATTATGGTCCCAAATCCCAAAAAGGTGGCCAAAAGTCGGAAAAAATTTTTTTTTGTATGTACTCTTAATGATTGGAATAGTTGTAGTGGTACATCTAGTTTATATTCTGACTGTTAATAAGGAGGAAGTGTCCCCACCTGGCTCAGGTATGAACTCCGTTCGTGAGCGTCGATCGTGCCTCATCGTTTACTCGTCATGCATCGAAAATAACATAACGTTTGGAAGCGTATAGAATCGCGAAAAATTAACCGATTTGGATTCTGAAAAATGGATTCTACTCTAGGAAGTAAGTACAATTTAAATGTATTGCTCAAAATTATTATTAACAATGCATAAAATAGTGAATCGTTAATAAAATTAGAGGTTATTTCTTGGTCACATTCTGAAAAGTCGTGTTAGAAAAAGCCATAAGTCAAAACTCCCATCAGATCCCACTCTCAAACAAACAAGAAATTTTTGTTTAGACAATTCTTTAAAACATATCCAAAAGTTAGCTGCAGATAGCTGCATATTTAGTCTAGGTGATGATTTTTGTGCCACATTTGTCGCTACATAATATATTTACATTGCTATATATTGACAGCACTCTCCCCCAATTCACCAAATCAACTTTTTCTAAAGTATTTTGGCCCGCTGAGCACGAAAATCGATATGAATTAGTTATGGATAAACGTGTTTTTCGACGTAACAGCCAAATCAAATACTTTTTCCAAGAAATTGTACGCCATGTTGATTCCGCCATTTTGTTTTCTAAATTTTGACCTCGGATTTGTAATCAGCGACCCCGAAAACCCCCGAGTACAGACTTTCAGCAAAATAAAATACGTTTTTCGACTTTTGGCCGTCTTTTTTGGATTTGGAAACACTGTGCGACGGGTGCGAAAACGCACCAACCCCTGCACGGACTATGGATAGAGATAGGGGCTGAATCCTACACTAACCCAGCGGCGCAAATTGCCATTACAAAATGGGTTACTCATGCGTTACTTTGCCATCAGTATGAAGGAAATACTCCCATACAATCTGCATTACTTTGCCATATGCATGGCCGCTTTGTAAACGGGCTGCCGACAACCTGCATTACTAGGTAATAAGGATGTAAGCCAGAGCCGAACTTCCCATGACGAATGCGTACATTATTATTAAAATTGTAATGCAGAATGTTGGTTTTCGATTACTATCCCTGTAACGAAAAGCAGCGATTGTAGTGCCTTACATTTTGGACAGTCGTAATGAGCTCTCGCGCCGCTGGGAAGATTTAATCTTTTTCTCCCACTAACAAGGGAGCCGGCGTTAATGGGAAGTTGGGTTTCTATTCTCGCTTAAGCAGTGTGCGGCATGTTCGGCCATATCCTTGGACAATTGATTCATTTTCCTTTATAATTTCGGCTAAAATGTTCCAGATAAAACTTCGACTCTTGTAAACGCCGTTTTCTAGTTTATCCAATATAGTTTTCTGATCTTCTGACATTTTTCTATTTCTAACAAGAAATATGTTGTATTCTTGTCTTCACTTATATGAAATCTTGCCCTTATGTCTCAGTTCTCTGATTGGAATCCCACACAAAATTTGGGCATGGGAAAAGTGTGTCATTCTCTAGCCTTGGGCCTCCATGTGGAATAATGTTTCACATCAAGATTTTGTTTTTAGTTTTTTGTAGGTTTGTCGTTTTTTGTTTTTTTTTTTTTTTTTTTTTTTTGTTGTTTTAAAACACAAGACCAACTCTAGCGTTGTGTTCGTAATTACAAATTATTAAACTTAAAATAATAACAATATTTTTTCAGGCATCATAAAATAAAGCAGCTTAAATTTGTAGCAAGAGAAGTGGATGTTTGTTGGGAGCAGGAAGGGGGTTTTAAAAGCTAAAGATATTTATATATATATATATGATTTTTTTTACAACTGCGCTTACTTAATCACTTAATAATATTAGCGTGAGGGCTGAGCGCAGCAGAGTTCTTTCTTTCAAAATTTTTTTCTTTAAATAATTTCACACTTAAAATTAAAAGCATTACAAACGAAGATGTAGATATAGGATATAGTTCTAGGTATATATGTATATAGTATAATTATATATGTATGTAAAAAAAACTAGTGAAAACTTTTTAACATTTCATACTTCACGACGATAATTTTTAATTACTTGTTACTTGTTTTTTTTTGTGGTTTTTAATGAGGTTATTTGAAATTTTATGTTTTTTTTTTTTGCATTTTTCATATTTATTTTAGAAACAAAATGAAATACACAACTAGCGCTAGAAGTAGGCAAAAACTTTCTTTTCTTTTTTTTTTTTTATGTTTTTGTTTTTTGTTTTGCACAAGCGAGACTATCTAATAAGTTTAAGGTGTATTTATGTATGTATATGGGATCTTAGAGGTGGAGAGAGTATAGGACACTTCCATATAGTTAATAATGATTCATTAGGTGTGTGTGTGTGTGTATATTTAGATAAATGGCTTGAGTGAGTTTGTTTGTTTTAAGATTAGGAGAGGGAGAGAGTTGTAAACGTACGCCTGCAACTGTAGATGAAAATCCAAATTTGTAGATTCTAGAAGAAAAACTGAGAAATCAAACCCAAATTTGGGGCAAAAGTGGGTTAAGATTTTACAATATTATGTTACAAATGCATCTGGGTGAACTCAAAGGACTTTAGAAACACAAAGATGTTTAAGGCAGAACAAATTATTTGTATGATCTTTAAACATTTTTGTGTTTCTAGAGTCTTTGTTAAATATTAAGGGTTTAAATCCTTTTATTTTTATGATTTAGCTTTTCAATCAATTTTATTAAGAAAATCCATCTACAAAAGTTTTTGCTGATAAGAAAGAGTGACACCATAACATCTGTTTTTCTATGAACGAAAGCCTTTTGGAATTCTTGATAAAGTTGGTATGTCCCCATAAAGGAAATTGATCACTGATCTTTACTTGGGAAACAACTTTTATTAGATAAAGAAAATCCTTATAAAAAAAATCTGGTATAAAACTCAAAGCTAGAGTTGATTTGCTTATGTTTTATTTAATAGAAGTTGTGTTTAACTGACGTTACTAAATTATTATACCCTGATAGATGGGTAGATAGCTTTTTGCAATGGGGATAAAATTTAAGAATTTTTTCTTTTGAGGTTTTAAAGTTCTTTTTTTTCTTATAGTGTTCAAATTTGAACATGAGACTCGACCATGATCCTAACCTTGAGTAAGAAGAGGGATGGGGGATAAAGTCTAAGTTTAAGAAATCTTTTTTAGAGGTTTCAAAGTTCTTTTTTTCTTATAGTGTTCAAATTTGAACATGAGACTCGACCATGATCCTAACCTTGAGTAAGAAGAGGGATGGGGGATAAAGTCTAAGTTTAAGAAATCTTTTTAGGTTTCGAAGTTTTAAGTTCTTTTTTTGGGTGTCTTTGAATAGTGTTCAAATTTGAACATGAGACTCGACCATGATCCTAACCTTGAGTAAGAAGAGGGATGGGGAATAAAGTCTAAGTTTAAGAAATCTTTTTTGGAGGTTTCAAAGTTCTTTTTTCTTATAGTGTTCAAATTTGAACATGTGACTCAAACATAATCCAAATTTTGTGTTAGAAGTTTTATACTGGATGAGTGTCTGTTGCATTTTAGACCCCCGGAGAATGTTCAAACTTGAACATGATATTCAACTCGGCCCTTATCTAGTCTAAATCTCATATTTATCTAACTCAGCCTATGTCACTTTCTGTAGTAGACGCGGATCGCTTGCATTAGGCTAGCCGAGACCCCATTTGAAAGGTTCAACCAGTTGTGTAACCTCTAGACGTGCATTGTGTGGAAAACTACCCTTCAGACCAAAGCAAGTATCTGACAAATACTGCTTTAATTTAGAATAGAAATGAAGGATTGGAAACGGAGAAGATATTC
Organism: Lordiphosa stackelbergi; assembly: GCA_018904235.1. Classification (NCBI taxonomy): domain Eukaryota; kingdom Metazoa; phylum Arthropoda; class Insecta; order Diptera; family Drosophilidae; genus Lordiphosa; species Lordiphosa stackelbergi. The sequence continues at coordinate 33,707 of JAEIFU010001639.1, read as the reverse complement.
TTAATAAAAGGCAACTTACTAGATCAAGTGAGGTGTATCGGGGGTAATACAGAAATCACTAGAGATTTTCGTATAAACGCTTGTATTTTAAATTAAAACTGCTTGAATTTGTATGTGAAGTGTCAAGGTATACTAAACAAGGTAGGCGCACTCGCTCTCTTGACAACTTGTTAAATTTCAGTCAGTAAGCAACTGTTGTATGCGAAGCATCTCCGTTACATGGTGTAATAATATAAGGTGAAACCGAGCGAGAGAAGGGTCTCTCTATTTGTAGGACCAGTGGGTCAGTTTGTTGTGAATGCTGGAAGCGAATGGTTGAGTGCGGACAAATTTTTCTGTGTTTGTCTTGTTTTTTTTTTGCTGGTTTTAGTGTCAAATGTCAAGTTACTGTGTCCCAAAGACATGGAAAGAAAAACCATTTGGAGAGAGTCTTTAGGCATTTGTAGGCATTATAGAAAGCTTAAGGAAGAATTGGAGGAGTCCAAGGTCCTAAAAGAAAGTCAACGATTTTTTGGGAAGAAGTTCGGCAGATATTTCATATTGCTTATGTCTGCATACTGCTACTGCTCCTCGAGCATACAATCATATGTATGAAAAGGGTTTCCCCCTTGCCTTTGAAACTTTGGATGCTGTTATCGGGCTTATAAGCAAAACGTTGAGCTAAGACAAGATATACTTAACAAGGTAGGCGCACTCGCTCTCTCGCTCTCTTGACAACTTGTTAAATTTCAGTCAGTAAGCAACTGTTGGAAGCGAAGCATCTCCGCGGACAAATTTTTCGTAGCTTAGTAGGCTTTGTATTGAAATAATCTCTCGCTCTCTTTGACACAAGTATACGGAGTTGTGAGAGAGCGAGTGGGACTACCTTGTTTAGTATACCTTGAGCTAAGCGAGGACGAAAAATTCTGTTACACTTTAAATTATGCCATTAAACATTATTTTCAAAATTTTAGTTAGTCTTCCTAAAAATTATTGACATTTATAACTTCCTAAATACAACAAACAAAAATTAAAAAAAAACACAAAACAAAGCAAGCCATCTGCTATCCCTTTCTTTTTGACAAGCATACATCCACTGGCCCTCAACAGATGCGGACGGCTTCACCTTATATTATTACACCATGCTCCGTTAGTAGCTTAGTAGGATTTGTCATGGAGCAAAAAGAATTAGAGAGGAACTTTGCACTGCCTCTCAATTTTGCTGGTGCTAAACAATAGTGCCCAAATAGATACTTCAAAGTGCCAGTAGGAAATCACTGTGGTTAGAGCGAGACGACCATAACCTAAGTGTATCCAGAGAGAGCGAACAGCTGACCAAAAAGTATCTAAAGAGCGTAAATGAGAGCGAACAGCTGACAATTTTCTGACAGAAGCGCTGTCTCTAATACTCTTTGCTCCATGGCTTTGTATGGAAATATATTACTCTCTCTTGCTCCCGCTCTCGTTGACACAAATACCCAGGGGCGCAGAGCTCAACGTGTTCTGTCGAAAAAGTAATGCACTACAATCGCTGCTTTTCGCCAGAATCTTGCTGGTAATCGAAAGCAAACAGACTGCGAACTTTCTGCATTACAATTTTAAAAATAATGTACGCATTCGTAATGGGAATCCGATGGCATTTCAAATCTGGCATACATCCTTTATTACTAGTAATGCAGGCTGTGCGTACCCCGCTTACAAAGTGGTCATGCTTATGGCAAAGTAATGCAGATTGTAGGAGTATTTCCTTCATACTGATGGCAAAGTATGCAATGACAATTTGCACCGCTGGGTATAAGGAGTTGTGAGAGAGCTACCTTGTTAAGTATACCTTGCAAAGTGAGATCAGATGGCGAAAGTAAAACGAATTGAAACCGAGTAACTATACAAAGCCAAGTTGATTTGAGTAGTTTGATACCAAATCGCTCAAATTCACCATCTGATCTAGCAACCTTAAACACGACCAGGCGAACATTTCTCACGAACATTATTTTCTCAAAAATCACAACGAGTTAACATGAAAATATGGCAGCGGAATTTAACACAATCATGGCCTAGATGGCGATACAAATTAGCTTAAAGCATTATTTGATTATTTTGGGGGCATTCAATGAATTCCAGCAACAATTTATTGCTCATTTGGGCACGTGTTCACTCTACAGATATTTTTGACAAATGATGTTCGTGTAATTATTCGCATCCATTGACGAACATGTTCGCACGAACACTCGCAAGATAGAAACATTTCTCAAATTCGACGAACAAATTCGTGTGTGGATGGGCTGCTTTAGATATATTTTGCACTTTACATATAAAGTAAATATAATTTAAATTGGAAATTCAAACGTTTATACCAAAATCACTAGTGATTTCTGTGTCACCTTCGTATAATCCTCTACAAATACAGGGGTGTTCTGGAAATCTCTAGAGGTTTTTCGTATAAATGTTAGCATTTCATTTTAAAGCTGTTTGAATTTATATGTTAAGGGGGGAGGTAACATGACAAAGCGCCCACGGACAAAAGGCCCATAACAAAATAAATGGTACTATGCATAGAAATTAAAATTAAAATGTTATGGGCCTTATGTCCACATTATATACGCACAAACTGCCCACATCTCGTCAGACTTTTTGTCCAGTTTAAGAAAAACCTTGAAATTATAACCAGAAATATGTGGCTTTAATTTGAAAACGAACTAGCTGTCTCTTGCAAATCAGAGTCAAAAATGCTTGGAATAGCAAACGCAGCAGCTACAAGCTGGTCACAGAGGAAAACTTTTTCCTAAATGCAAGACTCAAGTAGAAGAAATCTCAAAACCCAAGAGAAAGGTTAACTACGAACGGAAGTGCAATATCCGCCTATTGGCAAGGCTGGACTTATGGGCAAGTTGAAACGCAATGGTCCAGGCAAGGTTGGATTTTCAGCAATTTCGGTCTTCCCATCAACGGTTACCAGTTACAAAACTAGAAAGTCGGACTTAATTGGCTACTAACAACATGAGCAAAATCATGATGGAATGGGTGTCTTTAAAGCATTACCTATAACTTGACCCCTTAACATTTTTGCAAGACAAAAGTTTAAAAGTGGGCATAGAAAGGTTATTAACATTTAAACTCAGAATGTTGGATGTTAGACGTGCAGTGTAAAAGCTAAAACTAGGTACAGAACGTCTTATGTCCATTAATATTCAAATAAAGTTTCACTTCCATTCATTTCAAAAAGACACCCATTTCGAATTTATCATAGCGGGGCCTTCACATACTTGCTTTGATTTCTTGCAGTCAAATGTTCTTTCACGAGTCTCGAATCAAATCAAAGTTTAAGCTTAAACGAAATCTAATTTTATTAATCAGAGAAGCAAGGTGTTGCAACTACTATTAGAGCCTTTTTCAGCCCTGCCGGTGTGACCGTGGCTCAAATACCCAAATTGATAATCAACCACCTACATGAGACATTGACCGTGTTCACCAGCACAAATCGATGACGAAAAAATCAATGGATCTACTTCAATTGTTTAAGGGTGAACGAAGGTGAAGTGCAACTAGATTGCTAATTTTTGTCATTTTGAAACCATCAATAGTACGCTGGCTCTAGGTCTGTTATGCTTGCACATAACTTCAAAAGTAGGAACACAACACAAAATACAGCCATTGGTACCTCTACCAAATCTTCAGTGACTTCGCCTAATGTACTGGCCCCAACGACTTACTCCAGCGGGCTGTTTAGGAATTCCTAAACGACTGAAAAAACAGTGTAGGCTCGTCCTTTGTGAAAGTGTTAAAATCAAAAGGATAGGTTTCCCGAATACCATTTAAATCTAAAATTTCTGTTGTGTTGCTGGTGAACAGGGCCAATCAAACCACCTGGTTGCCAAATCTAGGTGGATTTCAATTTGAAACAAAAACCGGAACACAGAATTCAGCACTGTGCATTTAATGGGCGTTTTGTCATGTCCCCGTTAAGGGGCTCAAAAATGCCCGGCTACTAGAATAGATGACAAATGTTGAGCGATTTGAAACCCCCAAGCAAGGTATACTAAACAAGGTAGGCTCTTACTACTTCTTATATTGTGTTAAAGAGAGCAAAATATTCATAAAGACTAAGCTGTAGTATTGTCCGGGAGTGCTTCGCTTACAACAGTTGCTTACTGACTGAAATTTAACAAGTTGTCAAGATAGCGAGAGAGTGAGTAGGCCTACCTTGTTTAGTATACCTTGCCCCCAAGTAGACTTAATGCGTTTCGTTTTCCTTCAACATAATCTAGTAGGCGGTCTGATTCTTGGCATTTGACAAATAAAGTAGACCCAGTTAAAGGCCCATATACAGCGCTTTGGCTTTGTTTTGATGTTCATGTGTTTTTAGAGAAAGTATTTCTATTTATTTGAAATACTGTAACGAAATAAATTTTCCGGAGCGCTGGATATAGGCCTTTAGTTCGAAGTTCGTTTATACGAATATACCTCTAAAGCAGTGGTGCCCAAATTCACACTATCATGATGTCAAACATGAGCAAAAAGCAAACAAACAAATGCCTCGTGAGAGAAGAATTAGACGAATGTACACGTTGTGAGAGAGCAAGCCGCCTAACGGCTTATGAGTTCCTATCCCACGGGATAGGCTTTTGGCATTTTGGGCACCACTGGACTAGAGATAAATGGGACTCCCCTGATAAGCTATGGTCCCACAGGCAAATAATTTGCCCAAATTTTCATACAAAATTTCTCTAAATAGCCTTGATTACAGATTTTACACAACTTAATACTAAAACTATGGTTCCATACGTAAGCAATTTGATCAAAAATAACCGAAAAGTATCCTAAGTTGGTCTATTTAGTCAATTTTCCATCAAAATTTGGGCAAATTATTTGCCTGTGGGACCTTAGCTATAGTCTAGTACTCCGGACTTCTTTCTTCAATTTATTAAAAAAATTGCATGCAAAAACATAGCGGGGTCTCATCTACAGTTTCTTTTTGTACGAATTTTGAAATATTAAGGTTTTGTTTATAAAATAGGCAAATGCTTTTGGTTCTTATGTAAACGACTTACCCCAAGTATTTAACATAATTGCCTAGTATAGGTCCACATTAACTCAAAAAATTTCGTCGATGCATCGCGCAAAGTACTATATGGGCATTACCATGATGCAATTTAAGTACAAAAGAGTCAACAAATTTTAAAAAAGTTTTATTTTGTCTATTTTTACCTTGAATGTTATTGACAAATGTTACCGAAATTATGGAAATGCCATTATATAGAACATTATCTTGCCATTAGTGTTTAAAACAAAATTGAAGGCATTTTACCTTCAAAAATATATTTTACAGGCCTGTTTTCCGTTTCCGAATTCGATTGATCGGATATCTTAGAAATGATTAAAGAATTTGGGCGAATCTTTTTGTTATCGAGAGGGTCTAAGAAAGGTAATTGGGGGTTTTGAAGTTAAAAGCCAAAGAACATAGTCGGTTTATAAAAGCGAATACATTTACCAATTCCGATTCCGCATGATTTGAACGGAATCGAAAACGGGAACAGGCCTGTAAAACATTTTTTTGACGGTAAAATGCCTTAAATTTTGTATTGGGGCAGACTGAGTTGCAAAAAAGGATTATTTTAAAAGACTGGCGGGATGTAAGGTGCGAAAAAAGAGCCATATTTCGAAAATTTACACAAATTCCGTTTCCACAAGAGAATTTCAAAACAGGAGAAAAATTTTTGTATTTGATATGACTCTTTTATGGGACTTTCAATAAGGCCAGACAAAATTTATTGATAGACCTTAAAGTTTTAAAGCAGTGGTGCCCAAACAGACATTATTAAGCTTAGCAGCGAAGTACCAAGTAAACGTCATGACGTCAAACATGAGCCACAAGCAAACGAACAAATGCCTCATGAGAGAAGCGAAAGACGAAAGTACTCGTCGTGCTAATTATATAACACACGTATTCTCTCTCTCTCTCCATGCGTGTGTCGTCTGCGACGTCGGCAGAATTATGAGTTTCTATCCCATGGGATAGGCTTTTAGCATTTTGGGCACCACTGTTTTAGAGCAATGTCTCAAGTTTCTTTATGATTTCTAGTCTCTTATAGCCCAGTTCCACTGCCACATATATCAACAACTTTTGGTGTTTCCACTACTAAAAATTCCATCAATGTAAAGGTAATATTTAATATTACGGTGATGATAGTGGTGAAATCATCGACATATCGATCGAAATTAAATTCTCTTTGTTAACGTTGAGTAACTTATGTAGAGTTTCTCAGAAGTACTCAGTTTTTTTCATGAACTGATGTACATCCTAAACATTAACATCTTATTAACTTAACATTAACACTTTTTTTGTATGGGAGAATTGTGTCACATCACATCACATCCACAATTAATGTACATATATGTGGCAGTGGAACTGGGCTATTAGTTGTAGAAATCTATCTATCCCGTATCTTTATGCAAATGCACAAAATATATCTCTAGCAAATACAACCACAAGAAACAGAAAGAGATCGATTTCCATATAAACATTGGTATAAAGCAAAGACAATTTTTGGTTTATTTAAAACTTTTGACGAATTAATTTCATTTGGCATTGAGTTAACCGTTTCACTTGCTTCAAAAATTTAGATCTTCTTAACCAATATCATCTTCCATCATGGTATGTTTATACCAAAACTAACTCAGAATTTTTTTTAAAATTTAAAATTTTATCTTTCACTTTTTTTTTTAAGAAATGGAAATCAAGTAAATACTATCTGAGACCTCATAAAGTTTTTTATATACTATAAATCGCTATTTTCAAACAAAAAAAGGTTTTTTTAAACTAGCTTCAAATGGTTTGTAAGAATTGTAATTGACGATCCAACTAGTCCGTTGATTGGTTGGGTCTTCTCAATAGCTTGATTTTTTGCTTTTTTTTGCTTTCTTCTTCTTGGGTTTAGTTTTATTTGATTTGTTCTTGTTAGTTTCTTCCAAGTTCAATACTTGTTTTTTGTTCTTCTTCTGAAATCAATAGAGTTTTGGGATTAGAAGGGTTTAAATAAGGGATGTCGAAATATCGATATCGAATACTTGTTGAATATATTTTTGGTGTGTATTTTTATAAGATTTGGCCACAAAAGGGTTATTCTCAAGGCATTCTCTTGGATATTACTAGTATTACTGACATTACTAATATCCAAGGGGATGCCCTTAGAAAACCTTCATTTTGTCCACAAACCAAAAAAATGTATTCATAAAAATACGTTATACAAAAGAGAGAAAGTCGTGTAAGTTTTTCGATATCGATATTTCGACAACCATAGTTTAAATATACTACAGGTCTGTTCTCAATTTCACTTTGGTTTTCGTATAAACGTTTGAATTGATTATTTTACTTTAACTAGATGGATAGGGGTTACTAGGATCAAGGATACCTTTTGATATTGAGCATTCAGACCGGATCTAGTTACCGTAGTTATGAGCATCAACTTCCATATAAGCTTGTTGACCTAGAGCTCCACGTACCAACGCTTATACAAAAAACGAAGTGCAATTGAGAACAGGCCTGGTTCCAGAGGCAAATAATTTGCCATAACTTTGGGCAAATTATACCCCGTTTATACACAAAATTAATATCATGATAAATTCCCTTCAAAGTATGCTATTATGATTATGACACTGCGATATCTGACTATCTATTATCCAGTTTAAATATATAAATGCTTAAGAAATAATGTTAGCATACTTTGAAAGGCATTTAAAATGATATTTTTTGTGTGTATAAACAGGGTATTAGATAAAATGTGGACTAAATAGAAGTAAATAGGGAACTTTCGGCCATATTTGAGCCCATTATATGTTCATGGCATCATAGCTTTAGTTGAAGGTATTGAAAAATCATATCATCATCAATCATATTCACTAGCCGAATATAAGTTTTGGTATAAGCGCTAAATAAGAAACTTCAATATTCTGCCAGTTCTCGAAGTCTCATTATGCTTGCAAATAACTTCAAAAGCAGAAACTCAACCCACCACAAAAGAGTCTAGGCTGTTTCATTATTATCTCTACCAAATCATCAGCAATCTTTGCCCGTTTGTACTGAAGCCAACAGTCACCTTTCTATGCCAGAGCTGCTTTAATCGTTGGGGAATTCCTAAACGTTTTGATACATGAGCATTAGAGCGGTTCCCATGCACCTATGATATTTTTAAGGTCATGCTCTCACCCCCTTATCTAATACTTTTTCATGTATAATTAGCGTAAATAAAAACAAAAGTTAAAAAAGTCGAGTTTTAACGGGCGCGAATGGCGTCTAAAGTTTTTGTAAATAACTCATACGCAGTGTTGCCTATTATCATCTATTTTTTTCAGTTATAAATAGTCGGCGATGATTTTATTTATAAACTATTCAAATTTGTAAATATTTTATTAATTATACATCAAATATTAGCTTTGGGAATGCTGAGACCTCCTTTTTTCCATTTTGTCGGTTTGAGGACCGCTCTAATGAGCATAAGCTGGCTTTCAGCACCCTTTGTATGTGTGTGTGTCCCCAATTTGGTCTTACTCGAGTGTGTCCCAGAAATCTCTAGAGGTTTTCGTGTTTCGTATTACAGATGTTTGAATTTATATGTTAAGGGGTACAAATATGCCCGCCTACTAGATTAGATGACAAAAGTTGAGCGATTTGAAACCGCCTGCTAAAAGCTAAGTAGATTTGATGCGTACGGTTTTCCTTCCTCATAATCTTCGCAAATTAAATAGTCTTAGTTTAGTTTGAAGTTCAATCGTTTATACGAAAGTCTGTAGAGATTTCCAGGACACCCTGACTATGTTAGTGAGAGAGATTTCCTTTCCACTTCTAACACAGTGAAAATGGTTTTCATTAAAAATTTATTAGGCCTGTTCCGGTTTTCACTTTTGACAAAAATTGTCGAATTCGAATTTGTTAAATGGGATTAAAACGTTTTTACTTGAAATCGTTGAATAAAGAGATAAAAGAAACTAAAGTTTGATACGGATTTCCTTGATTGAGAATAAGTAAAAGATTCGAATTCACTTTAGTGAAAACCGGAACATGGCAGTATAAAATATAAAGATAAGTATTACTTTATCCTGATTTCTTTTGATTAAGAAGTTGAAACTATATAAAATCAGCGCTGTATATTTAAAATATCATTATGGGTTTTTGGGGTATTTAAAATCATTTCCATTTTGATGTTTAATGCAACTTTTTCGGACCTAGAGCCAGCCAAACTCACTAATTAAATATTAGAAAGGTTGCCAAATAAATTACAAAATAAAATAATTTCCATTACAACTTTATAAATATTTTAAGAAATTTGGTAATTAAAATGAATTGTAAATAATTTAAAATAATTGTAGTAATTTCTGTTGCCAAGAAGAAAAAAAAAATTTGTATAAAAAGAGACTATCAGGCCTGTTCCCGTTTCCGAATCCGATTGATCGGAATTGGTAAGAGTTCTGATTTCTAAGAAACGATTAAAGAATTCGGTCGATTCTTCTTGCCGTCCAGAGGATCGAATGAAAGTAAATGGGATTTTTAAGTTTAAAGTCGAATGGGACAGTCGGTTTTTGGAATCGAGAACATTTAACAATTCCGATTCCGCATGATTTGATCGAAATCGAAAACGGGAACAGGCCTGGTTAATTTAAATTTACAGCTCTGAATAAAATCTACATTAAACTTCAACTGATAATACTTTACTTTTGTAACACTTTTCTTTCTTTTCTATTTAAAATTTAAACTAGAGTTGGTTTCATGAAGAGTTTTAAATTGATTTCAAGTAATTTACGTTGCTATTTTTCATTACCTAAGCAAAATTGTAATGGTAATTAGGTATGTCGAAATATCGATATCGAATATTTTTGGAATGTGGGGTATTTTTGATAGTTTCAGCCACCAAAAGGGGGCTTTCTAAGGGCATGCTCTTAGATATTAGTAATAACAGAAATACTAGAGAATGCCCTAAGGAAACTCCTTCCTTTTTGTGGCCAAAACAAAAAAGACATCCCTAAAGCACGGTACGGAGTACTCAAAAAAGCGCTCGCAAACGAAAAACTCCATATAAAAACACGTAAAACCACACGCAAACAATTTGACGTTAAACGAACATCGAACTCGAACATCGAACTCTGAGTTTGTGGATGGTATGAGAAGCTGTTCGAGCCTTTTTTGGGCGCCCAAAGTAATTAAATTTATTCGATAGTCAGAAGCAAAAAACAAATGTCCGACAAGAAGGGTGAGCTGATTATTACCGTAGAGGCAAAGACCCAAATACTTGTCTCACCAAAATAAAAATAATTTTGTTGCAGTTGACATGGAGGGCGGCCTCCAGCACACAATCATCTCCCGGATAAAAGCAACAAATAGTAAAAGTTTTTTGATTGCACGACACCAGACTCGTATTGCGGCTGGAGAGAATGGGCTTGTTCAGCACAAGGTATACTAAACAAGGTAGGCTCACTCGCTCTCTCACAACTCCTTATATTTGTGTCAAAGAGAGCGAGAGCGAGAGAGTAATATATTTCAATACAAAGCCTACTAAGCTACTAAGTAAAACACAAAAAATTCGTCCGCGGAGATGCTTCGCTTACAACAGTTGCTTACTGACTGAAATTTAACAAGTTGTCAAGAGAGAGAGTGAGTAGGCCTACCTTGTTTAGTATACCTTGGTTCAGCAGAAACTATGCTATTGATCCCTGAGCATTTGCATCTAGTAGTTTTTGATGTTGGGGGGAGCAGTATCACTTAAAAGTAGCATACTATTTCTTTGATACATGCTCCTGTATCATGATACCTCAAATTGGCTATTATGATGCTGCATTACTCAAGTTTAGTAGGAAGATTATTGCAAATTTACACAATTTATTGATCATGAAGCAAGTTGTTCTGCTGAACACGGTCAATGTTTCGTTTTGGAACCAAATGCTGTTCCAGCAATGTTCAAAGAGGCAAATAAAACTGTGGGCGCTCATATGGAAGATTTGTCTTGAACTGTTCCGAAAGGGGCATGATGATGTCCCTCGTCATAACGGGCGTGACAAACTATGCTGACCCCAGTTCTTACCCTCTCAACCAAGCTTGCTGGGGGATTGCTGAGTTTTAAATTGAGTCTATTTTATATCATTCGGAATTGTCATGTCCGAAAGTTTGCTTTTCAAATGGCTATCTGGGAGACTCCAGTCTCCTGGGGGCATCGCGAGCCAAAAGGATACGCGAAGAATTAAATTATTCATCGAGTTGAACATGCCATTCTGTGGGAAAAACTGATCTTACAAACTGGTCTATCGCATATATCAGAAGGCCCAAAGCTATTAAAAGGTCAAACGATCTACGAGTATCGAGAACGAAACTTAAAACTGAGGACGGGGGAGTGGAGTTGTGGGGAGGTAGGAGGTTGGTTGGGGATTGATGGTTGCTTCTGGCATCCTCATCTTTCAACACTGGCTTCTCCCTCACTATCCGTATTTCATAATCTGCATTTTTTATTGTTTTTTCAATTCTCATCAATTTTTATAAACAAATTGCATTTGAAAACCGTGTTAGATTTACTTAAAAATCCCAAATTTGGAATTTTTTGGCATTTGTTGGCTATCTCATTACACTAATTTGTTTTTAGATTGACTTTTTTGTGCGGCCAAACAGTTTAGAGTACTCCGTACCGTGCTTAAGGGTAATTCAACCATGGAGCAAAGAATATTAGAGAGAAAGGTTGCTCAGTCGACACCGCTTCTGTCAGAAAATTGTCAGCTGTTCGCTCTCATTTACACTCTCTAGATACTTTTGGGTCAGCTGTCTGGATACATTTGGGTTATGGTCGTCTCCCTCTAACCACAGTGATTTCCTACTGGCACTTTGAAGTATCTTTTTGAGCACTATCGTTTAGCTCCAGCAAAATTGAGAGGCAGTGCAAACGTTCTCTCTAATTCTAATTGCTCCATGATTCAACTATTTATTACTCACAAAAATTTTAATTTCATTTACAGCAATTATGAACCATTTTAGTTTAAGTGCACAATCAGGCCTGTTCCCGTTTCCGATTTCGTTCAAATCATGCGGAATCGGAATTGTTTAATGGAATTTTCTATCCAAAAACGAACGGTTATTCGACTTTTAACTTCAATTCTTGGTCTTAGGAAAAATCGCCCGAATAGTCGTTTGACAATGCAACTGAAAGATTACAGACGGAGAACTTAAGGCTGATCTTGACAATTTACTACGCTTGATCTTTAAAATTCAAACGTAAACTCAGCTTAGCCGAATAAATCAAGCCTTTTCAAATATAACGGCTCATCTTTCAGCCGCATGTGTGCGCGCGCCCTTAGAAAGCACCACTGAATTGAATTCGGCAAATATAAAAGGGGCCTTTATATATGACGCAACTCTAACCTAAAAAATCTTTAATAATTATCTCACAAACATGAATTCATTCTTTAAAACTGTAACCAAAAAGGCCAAACTTTACAACTGAAGTACTTGAAGAAATCAGAGAAGACATAAAATGATTTCTAAGTTAATATTTTTAAGACCTATAATAAAAACTATATTATCTACTTGAAGTAAAATTGGACGTTCTTTGAATTTGATTAGAGTTTTTATGAGACTCAAAAATGTACATAGGCGGGGGTGCCACAGAAATCTCTAGAGATTTTGCCGACGGTTGGTTTGTAAATCTCACAGAACTTCGAAAGATTTCATTTTCTTATTAGAAAATCTAGTTAGAACAACAAATGCTCCAAATTGAAGTTCCATCTTTAAAAACAGGGCTGAATCTCTCGCCAAAAAATTTCCCCATTTTTTAGTTATGGGTTAATTCAATGTTTCACTGAAATGTTTTGATTGTGTTGTATGTTTTATGATGTATTTTTAAATCATAAATTCAAATTTAAGTCATATTCTCCATAAATATAAGGCAAAATTTAAAAATTTGTTGGCGCCAAACATGAGGTATAACTTGCAGCCCTTAATCCGCTGCCTTTCAAGTAGATGGCGCCACCATCTACACAGGGCGCTAGTGCGAAAAGAGCTTTGCTAAATCTCCTAGAAATTTCTGTGTCACCTTTGGTTGGAAGAGGTTTCTGTGGCACCCCCGAGGGAGTCTGATATCTGTTTTGTTGACCCTATTGGCTAATATCTCCATACTTTAATATAGTGTTCTATATTTTCTGTAAATTTTTGCTTGGAATATGAACAAATTAATGAAAAATTGCTCTGTTGTTAAAAGATTTTGGACATAGGCCCACTAAGAGGCCCACCGATCCTGCGCCTAATCTATTTTTACTGTGCTGCTTATTAATAGACTATCCTCCATTTGATAAAGGTTCTAAAAAAGTGGCGGATTACTAAACTACTGTGGCCAAATTAAATATATATATTGTTATAAAAATTAAATTAAAATTGGGTTTCAACCGTGGCTAGTTTTTTCCTTTGTTTACTAGGGTCTCGAAAGTTTAAGAATTCATACATAAAAAAATTCAAGAGTTGAGTGGAAATAAATTATAAACATTTCAATTTGAATTCAGTTTTCAGTTCAGCTAAAATCTGTTGTATAAGATCAATATTTAACCTCTAGTTCGGTACTCAGTATTCGGTAGGGGGGCCCTCAGAACTCTTTTCAAAGAAGACTTAGATGAAAAAGTTCTTAAACTATTTAAGCATGCATATAAAGAAAATTCAAAAATTCAGTTTGATCTAAACCTTGCTTCAACTTCTATATTTTCTGTATTTTGTTGGTCATACGGGACTGTTCCGAATTTCGAGTCGATTTTCGTGTAAACGCTAGAATTTTGCAGTGGAATTTAATAACGCTGTATAAAAAGTGAGAATTATAGCTACGGCTACTAGATCAGGTATAACAAAACTCGGAATTGTTTGAGCAGCTGAAACCGACTGCTTCATCCCAAGTGAGTTCAATTCGAGAGAAAAGCACGATGGAATCTAGTATCCACAGATTGGCTTGTCACTTACATTTACGTTTATACAATTTGCACACAAAATACGTACGATTACACGAAAATCGACTCGGAATTCGGAACAGGGCCCATTATTTAGCAAATTTTATATGGGAACAAAATTGAAGTTTTCTCATTTATTTTGGGGCATTTTTAAAATTTCTATTATTTTCTTTTCAATTCTTTGCATTGAAGAAATTTTCAAATATTTGTCTTAATCTAATTTAAATCTGTTAAGCAGATTTTAAATTTTTTAAAGCTTCAACTTCATTTTTTTCGGTATTTTGTTTGTCATATTTAGAAGATTTTTTATGGGAATAAATTTATAGAAGTTATTTCATTAGGATTTTCAATTCTGGGCATTTTCTTAAATTCTATGGTATTTTTATGTTTTTTTTTTTGGGGGGATTTCTTAATTGAAAGTGTTTTCAAATTTCATTCTATGAAAATTTAGCAATTTTTGAACCCATATCTAAATTTTTTTATATTTAGTTAGTTGGGAGACGATCCTAAAGAATTCTTGGGGGACATATCTCAAACTTCTTAAAGTTCTCTATCCTCAACTCAAATTACTATATTTTTCTATATTATCTCAAATTTCGGATAGATTTTGGAAATTTGTGTAACTCAAATCTTGAAATTTCTTAAAGTTCTCTATCCTGGACTCAAATTACTATACTTCTGTATATAATCTGCTCTGGACCAAATTACTATATTCATATATCAAACTTCGGGTAGATTTCTTGTAGATTTTCAATTTTGTATAACTCAAAAATCTGAAAATTTCTTAAAGTTCTTTATCCTTGACCCAAATTACTATTTGAAGCATTTCTTCTTAAATTACAGGGAGTTATTTGCTCAACTACAATTTCTGGTTTGTTTTTTTCTTCAAAATCAAATTATTCCTCGAGCAAATTTTTCGCTTATTTCTGAAATTTTGAGCTTTTTCTACTCAATTAAATTAAAGCAAAATATTTCAAAATTCTAGTACTTTTCCCCCTACTCTCTACTCAATTCTTAGAAGATTTAGGAATATTTGAAAAACGAAAACGATCCTAAAGAATTTTTGGGATCATATTTCAAACTTGGGTTAGAATTCTCAAATTTATATAACTTAAAAATCTCAAATTTCTTATAGTTCTCTATCCTCAACTCAAATTTCTTCTTAAATTACAGGGAGGTAACTTGCTCAATTCTTTAAAGCATAACTAAAATTTCTGTTTATTTTTTTCTCCTTCAAAATCAAATTATTCCCCGAGAAACGTTCTTTCATATTTCTAAAATTTTCAGGGTTTTCTACTCAATTAACTTCAGGCGAATAGGGGGGAACCCCTACTTTCCACTCAAGTCTAAGTAATTCTAACTTCTTTTTCTCTTAATTCAGTTCTAAAATTTAAACGGTTGGTTCGACAGCGAAGTCTACATAATTTCTTTTGATTCTGAGAAATACCTAGGAATTCTTTCCTTACCCATTCCTTCTGAGTTCTCTTCTCTTTCTTCTCTTGGTGAAATATTTTAAATATTATTTGGATTTTCCCCTTTTTTAAAGTTGCAGGCATTCGCATTGATTTTGCTTCTGTCTCTCTCTCTCTTTTTTTAACTTGATTAGCTTGCTATCTCCCTCTAAACTGTGTGGTCTCTTTCTATCGCTCATCACCATTTGTGGCCGATGAGGATGATGATGAACTAGAAGAGCTGCTGGCCACTGAGGATTCAGACGATATGGAAATGATTGATATAGCCGATGAGGAGCTTACTAGAGTTCCACGCAATGGAGGCAAACGACTGCTGATGCTGCTCGTCGTTGTTGTTGTTGTGGAACCTACCGCTGGCTTTTGATAGCCTTGTTGTTGTTGTTGTTGCTGCTGCTGTTGCCTCTGCTGATTGTTCAGGCGCAAGTGCTGAGGTCTCTGATGGTGATGCTGTTGATGATGCTGCTGCTGCTGCTGGTGCTGGGGAGGCTGCTGACTGTGATAGGAGTTGGATTTGTTGAGCTGCTGTTGCATGGGAGGTGGCACATAGAACTGCTGGCGATAATAGTTGCTGGAATTGTGATTGCTGCTGCGCTGGTGGTTGTAACTGCTTCGGCCTCCTCCTCCTCCGCCGCCTCCTCCTCCCCCCCCTCCAGTGTTCATGGTAGACGTGCTGGCCTCCTCTCGCTCGCCGCTGCTGGGTGGTGGCACTTGGTCTGGCTGTTGTTGTGGTGAAGAAGATATACATGTTGTATGTTGGCTGGTGGCCAAACTTGACTCCATGCTGGCCGCAGTTGCTCTTATTGCTCCCATTTGCATTTGCGGGCTTATTAATCGCCCGTGGGGATTGTTCGGATTTTGATTTGGTTTTGGGTTAGCAATTGCGGCCAGCATGGCGGCACAGCCGGCAACCTGATGCTGCTGCTGCTGTTGCTGCTGCATGAGGAGGCCGGCCACCATTCATCATGTATCTAGGCGTGTGGGTGTGTGCATTACCGACGAGACTGTGGAAGAGTTGCTCCCGGTGTTGGCCAGGGGCACCACCACGGCCAGGCCATTGGGTGGCGAGGCGGTGATATCTATAATCTCCGGCTGCCCCGTGCTGCTGTTGCTGCCCGCCGTCGTCGTCTCCACCACGTCACAGTCTTTGCTATCCTCGGAATCGTCTCCGGATGAGGTGCTGCCGCGTCTGTGTCGCAGCACCAATTGCTGAACCGGCTGGGGTGCTGCAGCCACCGCTGCCACCGTGGCGGCCGTTGTGTTGGAATAGGATTGGGCCAGAGCATGGGCAGGCACTACCGCCGGGTGGTAGATCTGTTGGACCACCGCACCCGAGGGCATAATCACATACTTGGCCCCACCATTTGAGTAGGCGGGCAGCGGTGAGATGCGATCCACCACGACGAGATGCTCAAAGTTCTCGCGTATCCATTCGCGATAGTCAATGACATCGTCCGTGATGTGGATGATGCGACCTAAGAGGGGAGACAATTAGTTTGGTTTGGGTAGCTCAGTCATCAGCGGCGACGTTACTCACCCAGCAAGGAGTCAACGCGTGTATCCGAGCCCCACAGATCCAGCGGACTAACCGCTTGGGTCAGCACTCGATAGGCACACTGAAACGCCTGTTTTACCTGAAATGCACCATAGCTACTGCGGCCGATGTCATTGCCCGGCGTCAGGGGATCTTCTATGCACAGCAACGACGGTCGATGACCATCCACCATATCCCGTTGCAGCTCATCCTTGGGCATATAACGGCCACCGTTCTTAATGGAAATGCCAATTCTCATGTAATTGAAACGCCTTCCGTACAGCTCAAAGAACTCGAGCAGCAACACGCCCAGATTCGCTGTATCATGGTAAATGCCACGCGGATGCATTTGCAGGAAACTGATGCACATGAGTATTAGCGAATAGGAGGAGATGCCACCGGTGAACACTTCATTGAGATCGCGCAGCAGCAAGAATTGCTTGAGGACCAGCACCAGTTTGCCCAGCACCGGATAGTCGCGTTTGAACTTCTTAATCAGTTCGGCTGACTGAACTCCCGATTGCATATTAAAGGATATGTCCACTTTAACCTGAGTCTCACGATCCGTTAACTTGATAATGGGCACCGATGCCTTGTCCAGAACACGCACGGTACAGGCCTCGGCAATGCCGCGGCTAACTAGCTCAAATTCCAGAGTTCGCAGGGGAAGTTTCTCCCAAAGGCCTGTGTAGAGAAAGAAAAGAGATAATTGAATTTATTTTTCATGTTTGTGGAATTAGTTTTGGTTTTCTTTAACAGTTTTTTAGGGAGAGAGTTTTCCCTTACTAATACAAAGGGACCAAATGGGGCACACGCATACACAAAGATTTTATCAACTTGGTGTTGGATTTGGCATTGAAGCTGGGTCCGTGATTCCCAACGGTCAGGCGCAAAGGCCTCGCTTTTCCCTTTTTGGCTCGCTCTTGTAGCCTAACGATGATAAAAAGCGGGGTACTAAAATTAGTCAGCTTACACCCCTTAAACAAACAAAAACAAAGTACCAGCAACGACCCCAAAGCCAAAATCAAAAAATCCTTTCGCTGTCACTTACGCTCTCTCTACGAGCATTTGGGAATATGCCCGTCTCGCTCTAATTGTGATTTCCCTCCCACGGACAATTGACCGTTAATGCTGACTATTGCTTAACAACACTCGAAATTTGAGGCTTTAGATTTTTCTTCTAATACCTTCTACTGACTTATTGACCTCGCAAAAAGCGGACGATGAACAAGTTGGATATGATATTATCGGCCTTCCAAAACTTCTCTATAGAAATAAAACGCTTGTTTAAATTTAGGTACATGATTTTTTTGAATTAGCGAAAAAAAAAATTATTCCTGAGCCCCGACAGAAACTAAATTGGTTCAGTTCAGTTTCGAGACCCCGCCCACCAAAGGGGGGGTGACCTAATTAAAATTTTAGGGGGTTTGCACCTAAAATTAATGTTTAGGATGCAAATAAATGGGCAAATTTACATCTGTTAAAACAAATAAATACCTTATATTAAATATTTATTTAATAACTACTTTTTTGTTTTGTTTTTTTTGTTGTTGTCAATGTCTGCAAAGAGTTGAAAGAGGGACTGCCCGTGTGAGGAGTTATTCCTCACAAGCCGGCAACAAAAGGGTTAATTGTGGATATTGGAGAGGAGGCCGTGGCCAGAGAGCCAAAGGCCTCGCTACAGCAGAGCAGTCAACTGGAGAACGGATTCGAGCTGTGATTGGTGGCAAGGGCCCAGCGCAATAAAACGAAAGCAGCAAAAGGCCCCGTTGCTGCGTCATTAGCAGAAGGCCCCGAGCAGCACAAAACAAACGGGGCAAAGGGAGACGGCCCCGGCGGGATACACAGGCCCCGCTTAGAGACTCAGGCCCTGCTTGAAGCAGCGAAACGGGGCCGCGCGCAGCTATACGAGGAGTGGCTGCCCAAAAGACGGGGCAGTCAGTGAGATCGCGGACGGAAGAAGTCAAAAGGTGGAACTGCAAGTGCGAGCAACGCAGTGAACGCGAAGGTAAGCGACCGTATATTGCGAGTCGAAGCGAGTGCTCGACGATTATTTGCAAGAGGGTCAAAGGAAGGCAGTAGGAAGTGCGAGGCGGAGGTAAAGGCACGACGAGAGCAGTGAGAAGAGCACTTGGTGACGCCTGAACACAGTGGGCCATTGGCTCTCTTAAAAATCTGAAGTGTAACCGTGAATTGTGAAACTAAGTTAAAAACATACAATTAATTGTGAAACCCAACCCAAATATGGACTAAAGTACATTTAAACGCTGTCTTCCTATTTTCTGGCAATTCTCCACAAATATAAATTTGTTGGAGCGATCCCCGAGCACCCTGATAAGCCGTAGGCAAAGGTTCGTTACACCCGTATATCCAAGCTTTTCTATAAATTGCGAGTCCACCACACATTTCGATCATAATAATAGGTACAGTCTCCGTTTCTCACAAGTATCAAGTGAATAATTTTTTAATCAGTGATCCTTTGGTAACTAAAGGTTAAATTAGATCCTGTCAATACAGAGAATTAAATAATTATTTTTTTTTTAGAAAAAATGAGTTGGAAATTTCATTGTACTAAAGGAGAAGCTCGATTGGTTCTTAGTCTGAAAAAGAAGGCAAATCTTTGCAAGCCATCGCCAAATTAATGAACAGGTCTCATAATTTTGTTAAAAATGCATTAGAAAGAAAACCAAGACAGGAAACCAGTGGAAGGCCACAAAACAACAGAAACCCTTGACCACCACATAGTAAATATCTAATATCTTTGAGCAAAACGGACCCATTTAAGTCATCGAAGGCTATTGCAGCCGAAATTGGGAATTCAGTTAGTGCTCCAACTATCCGAAGACGACTACAAGATGCCCACCTACCAGGAGGAATTGCCAGAAAAGTTCCATTATGCGCAAAAAAAATATCACCATGAGGCAAACTTTTGCAAGGGACCACAAAGACTGGGTAGGAAGCACCGGGGAGAAAAATGGGAGAAACACATTATGGAGCGATGAAACCAAGATTAATTTGTTTAGGAATGACTGTGAAAGGAATGTTCGACGACTAATGGAGGGGGGATTCCATCCCGGTTTACAAAAAAAACAGTCAAACATGGAGGTGGCAATATCTATATTTATAAAAGTTCAACCTGACTGACTTGAGAAGTGAATTATATCTGGGCGGGAACTGAAAGTGGAAAGTAGGTGGGAAACTGGTGGAAGTTGTGTAAGGTGAATGGGGAGTGGGTGGGGGTGGGATGGGGTGGGGGATGTGGGGATGTGGGTGGGATGTGTGTGGGATGTGGGAGGAATGTGGGTGGGATGTAGGTGGGAAGTGGATGGGAAGTGGGCGGGAAGTGGGAGGAATGTGGGTGGGATGTGGGCGGTAAGTGCGAGGGATGTGAAGGGGAAGTTTGAGGGAAGTGAGTGGGAGCTGGGGGGAAGTGGGTGGGTGGGAATTGGGTGTAGAGTGGGTGGGATGTGGGAGAGATGGGGGTGGGATGTGAGCGGGAAATGGTGGGATGTAGGAGGAGTGGGATGGGATGTGGGCGAGAAGTGGGAGGGATGTGGGTGGGGGAAACGGGTGGAAGTGTGTAAGAAGTGGATGGGAGTGGGATGGGGGGTGGTGGAGAACGCAGCAGCAAAGTTGTAACGGTGAAAAAGCAAAGTAGTAAAACGTTGACTTCAAGCCTATGTATATATGATTCGATTTCTGGGCTTTACAAAGGAAACTAATTTAAAGAAAATTTTCAAATTTGGTAAATATTTGACTCTCACGATTGACTTCAAACTGATTCTGATATTGGTTTTATACTGTTAAAGGCGCAGCGAAGCGCGACGGGCTTTTTGCTAGTAATGGTATAGGGTTGCTTCTCCTGGTACGGTATGGTATGTACATGGGAATGAACATAGCCGGCATGAAAACTGATTATATTGCTTCCATATACGGATTTTTAAAAGATCCAAAAAGGTTACCTCATAAATCGCCGCCACTGTTTCTTATCAACCAGAAGCATCTGTACGGAAAGGGCTCAAGCGGCAGTTAGCGATTCAAGACATGATGAGCTGTATGAAAATCAAAGCGAAACTCGGATTAGCAGTCACCAGACAATGTTTGCACGAAAATGTTAACCTCATATATCAAAACATAGTTGGTTAACCTCGCTTCATAAAGATGCAATCATGTCGTTTTATGAAAGACACAAATTTTGGGACGTTGAGTTTAAAAATATAGTTTTTAGTGATGAAAAAATTTAAGTTTGGTCGGTCCAGACGGACATCACACGTATGGGACGAGCAACTCGAA
This sequence comes from Lordiphosa stackelbergi, assembly GCA_018904235.1. Classification (NCBI taxonomy): domain Eukaryota; kingdom Metazoa; phylum Arthropoda; class Insecta; order Diptera; family Drosophilidae; genus Lordiphosa; species Lordiphosa stackelbergi. Next base: position 12,476 of record JAEIFU010001639.1, on the reverse strand, counting down.
GCAACAGGGCGGCTGCCTTTAGTCTTTAAAGCAGTGGTTTCCAAACTTACATTATCAAGCATTGCGCTTAAGTGCGTGGCAGCGAAACAGTAAGTAAACCTCAAACATGAACAACAAGCAAATGAACAAATGCCTTGTGAGTGAAGAAAAGACGTCGTGAGAGAGCTAGCCGCTGAGCGTGCTATTTATAGAACATACATATTCTCTCTCTCTATGAGTTTGTCGGCTGCGACGCCGGCAGAATTATGAGTTCCTATCCCATGGGATAGGCTTTGAGAATTTTGGGCACCACTGCTCTAAAGGCAAGTATCCTATATGCTTTGTATCTAGCCGGATGAATGCTGGAGCATATATAGAGTTGGTGTACAGTGAGCTGAGGACTTTATGGTGATGAATGGACCTTTCAGTAGGACAATGCACCGATTTATGTTGCCCGGAGTACAATTCGTTACTTTGAGACCCTCAATATAGCGTTGATGATATGGACGGCAATAAGTCCGTACTTAAATCCTATTGAGGATCTATGGGGCACCTTTTCGGCAAAAGTTTATGTCTGTACAAAGACAGTACTATACCTTAAAGGACTTAAAGAAAGCAGCCATCGTCGCAGAATGGGCCAAGATTGATATATCAACGCTTTCGAACTTGGTAGGATTCATGCCCCCAAAAACGTAATGGCGACTCTATTAGTTAAGAGTTTTCATTAACCTAAATTCAAGTTCCTTATTCCCATTTTCTAAGTGAAAAATATAAAATAATTTGTTGTTGGCTAATAAAAAAATTAAGACAGAATTCAGCAACCTCCCTGGGCGCCAGAACACCACTTTACGCCACTGTCCAGTTTGTATGGAAAGTGGATTATAGAAACCGGAACGTTGTGGCTTAATTTTTCTATCATTCAGACACATCCCCTTTTTAGATCCAACTTCTTAGATATTTTCTTGCTTAGCTGACTGCCTTCTTTGTTTTCCTCTACCTCTTTCTTTTGCCTACATTAGATTCTTTGCTCTTATTTATCTTTTTTTTAAAATGTAAAATGTTTTTTGGGTTTATTTTGGAATTTCTTTCTTTTCCATTTCCTATTTTTGTTTGTTTCTTTCTTAGTTTTTTAAATTCTGTTTTGATTTTGTCTCTCCCCTTTCTATTGGCTAAACCCTTAATTTATTCCCTATTTGTTTTTTATATTTCTCTTACCTAACACCACGAGATCAATATCGGAGGTGGGCAAAAATAATCCAGTGCGAAATGATCCAAATATCTCGACCACCGCCTGCGGCCAAATGGAATGGACCACCGCCTCGATACGTTTCACAACCTCATTCCGTATGGCATGTTCACAGGGTGTGGGCAGGACATACTGATAGAAATGCTCAATTTCCTCATGCAGCCCAATGACACCATCGCCATAGGGATAGTCCGGTTTGCGCCATGGCACACCCTTATATTTGGCAATCATTTCCATATGATTGTTCATATAATAGGATATGGCTTTATTTTCCACCAGACGTTTCCTGCGCGAAGGATTGTAGTAAATGTTATTCGTGCGATTCGTTTGGTTATCGGTGGCCAGGTTGTTGGTGTTGCTGCTGGCGGTGGCAGTCGTTGTTGTTGTTGTTGCTGCCGTACCGGCTGTTGCTGCTGCTTGTGTTGTGGTGTTACTTGTTGCCGAGGAAGCTGTGGTTGCTGCCGCAACTCCCCCACCACCGGCTCCGCCTCCCACGCTGCTGGTGGAACTGTTGCTGCTGGAGCTGGAACTGCTGGAGCTACTTGATGAGCTAAAGCTGATGATGCTGCTGGTGGTGCTGGCTGGTGAGTTATTGTCGCGGTTTGTGCTGGAATCTTCGATGTTGTTGTTGTTGCTGCCACGGGAACCGTTGAACTGTTGCAGAAATTCCAGGGAATCGGATCGTAGATTACCCAGCAAACGTTGATTTTTACTCAACAATAAATGTTGTTGCTTGTTGTTGTTGTTGTTGCTGCCGTTTGTTGTGCCTGTTGTTGTTGTGGTTGTTATCGTCTGCTGCTGCTGCTGTTGCTGCTGTTGTTGTTGTTGCTGTTGTAGTTGCTGATCAAGCAATGCACCCATTTCCTGGGCATTCGTGCCCCAAATCTTTAACCACGTACGCAACGATGGTCCCTCCTGTTCCTTCTGAAACCAGCCAACAGATGGATCCATTCAACAAATTGAAATAGTCTCGTGTTGGCTGGGATACGACGGACGGACAATCGTGATGTATGTGATGTACGTGAATGGAACTGACGGATGCGTGAGATTTCTTCCTTCTTCTTTCTTTTCTTCTTGATGTCGATTTGTGGGGTTTTTTTTTCTATAGTTTCCGCACTCGGGCTGTGGATCTGGACTGTGTGGGCCACCACCACCTACTACAAATGCTGATAATTATTAGGCATTGCCTGCAAAATAGAAAAATAAACAAAATTCATAAGTTTTCGACAGCGATAAACGAAAAGATTTAACCCTTGAAATGTAGTTAGCGCTTAAAGCGTTACACAATTGGGAGATGAATACCGGCCGGCCAACGGGACGACGCCGACGTTCACTTAAAGTCTAGAAAATCAACGATTAACTCAAAGTGGGCCAATGTATGAAAGCGATTAAACCTCAATTAACAATACTTGTTTGGAATTGTTACATTTACATAGAAAAATTATAAGTGTGAATTATGTTGTATGCTCTGACAAAGATCATCTTAGAAATATATTTTTTAAATTTCAAATCGATATCTCTTAAACTTCGACTGAAATTACATTCAAACATACAATATTCAATTCAACATATTCAATTTAGTTCAGCTATAGCTATGATAAGGAAAAGCCACAACAACTGGCACTGGCCTATGCACATGTGATGGGGAATTGAAAAATGCCCTTTTCTTAATTAAACACAAAGTTCATGTTTGCATGCTAAGGAAAATTAACAAAACACAGCCAAACAAATCTTTTCAGGTTCAATAGTTAGTAGTTCAGTTGTATCAACAAGCACACATGTAACGAGAATACAAATTGTTCATTCCTCTCTTCCATTCACTGTTAAGATCACAGCTCAACCTGTCAAGATACCGTCGCCAAGCTGACAAGCTGTCAAGATGACGGCGTGCCGAAAACATATTTCTCTTACATATTCATTCAGTCGAAAAGAGTAAGTCTGCCTTCACACGGATATCATTTACTTCTACATGAGAGATGATAATCTAGTAGGCCTAGATTTGATCATGATTTCACTATGAATTTGTGAATTAAAACAAAAGGCAGGACTACTAGACCATCATGTATCAAGTACCCAGCGGAGCAGAGGTAAATGAGGCTGGTCCACAATCTGCATCGCATTGCTGTAGGTGCCGCAACGTTTCGAATACACAGTTGTGTGTAGATTGTTGCGTTTTGTTGTCGAAAAGTTGGTTCAATTGACTTTAGAAAAAAAAAAAGACCGAAAAAGCCAACCGAGATGGTAAAGTGCCAACTGCTTACATTCTTAATTAAGATTTTGTCGCCAGTTCTTCTATATGTCCCGAGCTCAATTCCCTCCTCTTCTCATACAATATTTTTGTTGTGTTTTTTAATTTTGATTTCCATTACCAATCCGTTACACATAGTACACTAAACAGTGTCCAAGTTTGAAAAGAATATGTTATACAACTTCATGAAAGTGGAATTGAGAACATGCCTAATTATGCCCACGAAAATGTCCAAGCTTATGTAAATGTATACAGAGTAATAACCTATACTTGAACGCTGCCCGCCTTCAAAGTGTTTAAGAGAACATCGATCTTGTTTGCGCCGCTGGGTACATGATATCCTCACTTGGAAAACAGGATTGCGTTAACAACAATAATATGTGTGCAATGCTTTTTTCTTTCACTTATTTGCTATAGAGGGAACCGCTCATCCGATCTTTATTATTTCTTCGGCAAATCGATACATTTTTGCTAATGACTTAAACTAAGAAAATCATCTATCTACAAAACTGGGGGAGGAGATATGACGTTTTTCCAAGTTGGGGGGGGGGGGGGGGCGTGGCAAAATTGAAAATAAACTTGATCTGCCTGCAAGTATAAGAAACATTTGTCCCATACATGTCAAACCTCTATCTCTTACCATCTCTGAGATCTGTTTGTTCATACGGACGGACAGACGGACGACATATGGACTGTTTAATGCTGATCAAGAATATATATACTTTATAGGCTCGGAAATGATTTCTTCCCCTTGTTACATACTTTTGCACAAACTTAATATACTCTATGTACCTTCGGTACAGAGTATAAAAATATTGATTTTTGGCAAAGTCCGAAAAAAACAAAACTATGACCATGATATTTTAGTAGGGCAGAACGCCGAAATAAACAAACATGCTTGATTAATACCGCAATGCTGAGCTTAGAATTTTAAAAAGAGAAAAAGGGAGAGTTGCAAGTTGAAGATCAAACCAGTGCGTATTTTGTATGAAAAATCGTAAGGTCAGCTTTTCAACTGTTCTGCGCTCAGTTCATCATTCAGCCACATGTGTGCGCGCGCCCTTAATGATTAAAATTTTGAAGAAATTTCCAATTTAACTGTTTGAAAACCATGTCGGTATTTATACAAAATCAAAACTTTGCTCGTATTGATCAATATGTGATACAAATATTTATAATACCTTTCACAAAAAAAAAGGAATAAAATCTTATCTATCTATCTACTGATGTTTCAGTGAATGAATTCAATGAATCTCAAATTTCATAAAAGTTCGAAGTGGCAAGGTTCAATCTAAATAGATGCCGAGTACATTCAATGCGCCAGTGATCTTGACTGATTTTGAATTATTTCGTACGAGAATATTTGGATGTGTTCCAGAAATCTCTAGAGGTTTTCATATAAACTTTAGCATTTTATATTAACGCGGACCTAGAGCCAGCTAGAACTCACTAATTAAAAATTAGAAGGTCGCCAGATAAATACAAACTTAACTCTTTTTTGAATATATATGTTTAGGGGCTCTTATATGCCCGGCTACTAGATTAGATGACAAAAGTTGAGCGATTTGAAACCGTCTGCTCAAAGCCAAGTGTATTTGATGCGTACGGTTTTCCTTCCACATAAACTAGTAGGCGGTTTGATTCTTGGCACTTTGCAAATAAAGTAGTCCAAGTTTAGTTCGAAGTGCAATCGTTTATAAGAAAATCTCTAGAGATTTCTAGAACACCCCTAATTGTATCGTATTGAATGAGAATTAAAATCCATTTGAGCATAATTATTTTGCTCAATCTGAATAAATAATCTGGCCCTACTAAATTTGAATTCACTAAATAATAATATTACTGCGTTTGAAGACATTCAAGATCAGATTATGGAAAATGCTGAAAGAAAGCAACTTCCAAACAAAAATAACAGATTTCTTTAATCTCATATTGAATACTGAAACAAAATTTTAGTGGTAAACCCCATTTGCGACATTTGAATCGTAAAGTGATTTAAGTTATCCTTATCTAATAGCTAAATTACACATTAATATTAGTTATTTGTATTTAAAATATAATGAACATAACCGATAGAATGCTTTTATACCGATAACCGCTTAAATTCAAATATCGCTCATATGGGCATTTCCACCAAAAGGTCAACCTGGGCCAAAAAATTAAAAGTGGTTAAAAACAAAACAAAAAAAATTAAATTAAACTTATGTACGGTAATATTACATTTACTAATAACCCAATTGGATATATTCGGTTTCACGGCCGTGCTAGCGCAATTTTTCTCATTTTGACATTAAATTTGCTTAATTTTTTGGGAAAAAGTGAGTATAGATTACGTGTACTTTCGCTATCTACAATCGTTCAACTGGTACAAAGGGGTATACATAAATGCATAAGGAACCATGACAAACTATGGCAATGCAATAAACTGTAAGTTTTTGCTTCGCATTATAGCAGAAACCACATAAAAATTATGATGGAAGAAAATGTCGCGTGCGACATGTAGCGTGCGACAGTGATTCAAATTCAATTTAAAAAAAAAACTACTTAATATTTTGAAGTCAAACGAAATGCATTATTAAGAACAATCAATACATAACATTTTAAAATTAATTGCATTACAATTTTCCATCATGTTTCGCTGAAATCAGTGCTTGAGCTAGTTTTCGAAAAAAGTGACTTCTGTCTGTGTCGCGTGCGAATGCCTTACATTTTTGTGATTATCTTGAAAATGAACAAATGCCCAAAATCGATCTTAACACAGATTATAGTGCTAACCAAGAGCTATAAAATTCGCATTTAAAAAAAATAAAAAAACTCTAGGGACATTTTTTTTTCAGTTTGATTGCGTACAAATGTCGCATTCGACATCAGAGAATTGCCCATATGCAAAAATATTGCCACATTATAACTTTTGCATATAAGCGATATTCACTGTAATTTATTTTTTACAAAATTTTAGGTTCAAATTTTGGCCTTTGAGCGACCTTTAGTATTTTGTAAATCAATCCTGGCTTGTCCCCTAAAATTCTGCAAAAGGTTCGGTACAAAGTTTTTAACCCTTTTTAATTGTCTAACCTAGTTAAACAATTTTAGGAAACTCTTTTCCTCTCAAACACAGGTGTGGCCCGGTTTGAGAAGGTTTGGTGCGTGTTCCGGTAAGCCAAACCGTACCGGTTCCGTACCGGTTTGCAGCCCTTTCTTTGTGCGACCTGATTTCAATGTGGATCACATGTTGTGATTGTGAATTCAATCAAGTTTAGTGAAAGTGAAAACTGAAACCCCCAAACACTTGTAAGGGTTAAGGGTTCATTATTTTTTTTTTTTTTTTATGCGGCAAACACGAATTGCGTAGTTTTTGCTCCAACAAATGAACAAAATAGTTATCAAAATAAACAATTGAATTTGTAGTTTTTTTTTTGTTAAATGGAAAGCGTTAAATGGCAAACCATGGCAAATTTATGCACTTTTGTCTACAAATAGCAATGGCAGGTGCATGCCCCCCGCCCCCTTACCCGTCCGACACCCACAAACACCGCTGCTGCTAAGCAGGCCATGCAATTGCAGCGTTTAAGAGGAGGCGCCAGGCGAATTTGAAATGGGCCCACGGCACACATACATAGGCACAATAAATTAAGAAAAATAAGTGTTTAGCGATAACAAAATATAAAAAAAAAAGTTTTCTTCTATAATTTGGGGTAAAGCCGTAGCAACTGCTCACGAGACGGGGGCCGTCGTGTCAGCTATGGAGTGTGTGTGTGTGTGTGTGAGTGTATAGATGTGTGCAAGGGCGTACAGGTGGCTGTGACTGTGGCGTGGGTGTGGGTGGGGGGCGAGCACATGTACTGCGATTATGCAAAACGGAAAAGAAGTTTATTTAAACAATTTGTGGATTATTTTCATTTTTTTTTGACAAATTAACACTTTGTGGGTGTGTGTGTGTGTGTGTGGCAAGTATTATATAGTAAGAGAGCGGGCGTGAGCGTTTGAGAGAGAGAGAGAGAGAGAGAGGGCGGTCATAATGCATTTTCTCCCGGCAAATTGCAGACAGCTGCAATTTTAATTAATTAATTGTTGTGGGTTTATCGAAATAAATTATCGATAATCATTTTGGGGGGTAAACATTGACCGCCGATAACAAAAAATTTAGTTTTTTAATATAAAAATTTTAATTTTTTTGTTAATTTGTAAATTAGAAGTTGGTTAAGCTCTTTGGGCCTTAAGTCGCTCTCTGATTGTTTTTTTTTTTGTACTTTTACGACAGAATTTCTAGAACTTTACAGTTAAAAATGGAAAATTCGAGTAAAATCAATTGTTTTATTTTTTTGTTTGTTTAAGATTCACTTAATTTATGCTTTAAAAATCAATTAAATTTAACTTTTTGAATGTTTGCTACTCTCCCTCTCTCTCTCTCTCTCGATTTGCCTCTCCCGCTCTCGTACACTCACGTGCATAGCCCACCCAGACCCCTCCCTCTTTGCCGCAGCTCCCCGCTCCCCTTCCCCCTTCGCCCATGTCTCGCGTAATTCCGTTGGAATTTTTCAAACACATTTTTTTCTTTTTTTTTTTTTTTACCTTGACGAGTTTTGTTCTCGTTGCGTTTGCGTTGGATTTCAAGTTTAGCACATACACACACACACACATACGCACACTCACACACACACACACACACTCAAAAGTTTGCAAATGCAATTTATATTCCTCTCTTTTCTTAATTTTTTACATAAATGGTTATTTGGCAACAACAAAAATTTATACACGCAGTTGTCGGCTTTGCCTGCCGTTTTGCTTGTTCTTCCTCTTCAACCACTTCGTTTTGTATGTTCGAGTTGACGGTTTTGGTTATTTTAATTTAGCATTCCTTATAAGTACACAAAATTTCTTGTTCTCGTTCACTTTCGTTGCTTTTGCTTTTTTTTTTGCGCCCCGTTTATACCCACACTTTGCTTAAGCTTGTCTGAGGGAGGGAGATGGAGGGGGGGTGCTGGTTTTTTTACTGTTGGTTTACCTCTCACTGTAGCACTGGGCCCCAAATGCAATCAATAAGCACGGCGGTGCCACTTTAACGCAAATTGTTTTAGTTTATGTGATTAGATTTTTCACTGATTTTCCTTAAGCGTTTTTACTTTAGGATTAACGCAAAAAAAAAATTTACAATTTACGAACACGCGACGGTAGTGCAGTAGAGATGGACAATTCTGACATATCTGTTACCAAGTAACGAGCCAATGGTAACTGTTATCGGTTAGGGTAACGGTGATTGAGTCACTGGGATTATCGTTTCACACTGTGACTGTTAATAATTTGAAAACAAATAAAAATTGAGAGCAAATTAAACTGAATTTATGTTGTCAAGTGAAATGGTCATCACTAAAAACCTTCGAATACTTTGCCTGGAAAACTATTCGCGAATCACGCTCTCCTCCCTAATTACTAAATGGTCCATAAACCTATCGATAGAATTGTTTACTTAAGCCATTCCATCGCCATGGAGCAAAGAATATTAGAGAGAACGTTTGCGCTGCTAAGCTATAGTGCCCAAAAAGATACTTCAAAGTGCCAGTAGAAAGTCACTGGGGTTAGAGGGAGAGGAACATAACCCAAATGTATCCAGAGAGAGCGAACAGCTGACCAAAATGCATCTAGAAAGCGTAAATGAGAGCGAACAGCTGACAATTTTCTGACAGAAGCGGTGTCGACTGAGCAACCTTCCTCTCTACTTCCACAAAAGCTTTTCGGAAGTGGAATTGATTCGTGTTCTGGTAAACGTAAAAGAAAGAAATTTGCGGATTCAAACGTTTTGCCTCATGGCCAGTGAAATTAAAAGTAAATTGCAAATTTGGCATTGAAAAATATAAGCTACACCCAAAATAAAAATAAATAAATATTATTTGGTCAATTTAGGATCTTTTGGTATCCTAAATTATTATAAACGGACTTTATCTTATTTTTTAAATAATACATTTTACGAACACTTTTAATTTCTTTGAGGCTAGCAAAAGCGAAAAGTAAAACGTGAAAAATTCGTGTTCTGAATTCCACATTTCGAAAGTTCTGACTAGTTCGATTAACATTTTGGCTATCGATAGTCGCCTATCGTTGGTTTAAGGGTTGCCAACAGGCAGAAAAAATGATTAAATTGTAAAAAATCTGAGATTTTTCTCCTGCGAGCAATAATTTAGGAGCGCTGGCAACTCAGGAGATGCAATTTGGCCGACGATCACCTGTTTGGGGAAAATCAAATTTGTTAACAGCGGAATGTAAGTTGAATTTAAATTAATAGATATTTCGATATGATTATTGACATTTCTAATACACAGGGGAAAGCATCGGAGCACGGAACAAGATTCCATAATGGCCACTTTTATGGCCAAGAATGTAGACCTGGCAAATGGATTTGTCAAGGGAGACCGCGTCAATGCCGAAGCCAGATGGGACTCGTTGGCCTCCCAGTTAAATGCGGTTGGCCCCCCAATTAAGGACATTGCCGGGTGGAAGAAGGTAACTGTTCGTTGGGAACCAAATACATCTTTTGAAGTTCACGATTCATTATTTTAATCTTATTTTACCAGTCTTGGGCAGATTGGAAGGCTAACATTAAAAAGAAGTTGGCTTCAAATAAGCGGGAGATCACAACTACCGGTGGTGGACCCTACTCCCAACAAATTATAACTCCTGAGGAGCGGGACATAGCCACCTTGACTGGCCTATATAAAGCAGTGGACGGCATTGAAAATGCCAAGACATTTGGCGGGCCAGCCCCTAAGGCGAGATCTGAAATGGCCACTGATGTCAAAGATCTTGAAACACAGTGTCCTACTCCGGCAAAACGAGCACGTGCCCAGGATGATTACTCCGTGTTTTGTTCAGAGCAAAACGAGCAAATCATCTTGCCGAAATAAAAAATATTAAGGAACAGCAGCTCGTGGTGGAGAAAGAAAGAGTGGAGGTGGGAAAGCAAAAGCTGCATGTCCTTCAGCAGGTACTGAACAAGAAGACTGACTGCCTTAAGGATATTTTTTAATATTACTATAAAGAGATAAATTGTTTATTAGAATAAGCGCTACGGAATTAGAAGTTACATCATTTTTGTTTTTGTTGGTTAAGTATATTTGAAATCCAAAGTTCCTAAACAGTATTTCGTTCTTAGAATAAGTTTATTTGAAGTTGGCCTTACTTTTGTTTAAAAATAAACTAATACACAATGAACTTGAAATTTTTAAATTAAATTGTTGCATATTTGGTCACGAGCAAGAATACCATTTTGCTCTTCTGTTCCTAGATTTTCTGGCTCATTATTCTCCTCAGAAATGCTTTCAGTTTGCTCATCAGGAAGAGGTATAGCCCGCTTGCGACACATGTTGTGTAATGCACAACAAACATTTATCAGCTGACAAACAAATAATAATGGATCGTAGTGTAAGGTGCCCAACAAACACCGGAAACGGTTCTTGAGCACACCGATTGTGCGTTCAACTACATTGCGTGCAGCAGCATGCCGTTTGTTAAAAATATGCCTAACGGACCCATTTTCAGGATTTCTGTACGGTGTCATAACAAATGGCTCCAGTGCATAGCCTGAATCTGCCAAAAGCCATGAATTTGGTCGTTGGTTTCTTTCATAAAACTGTCTTGCCGGGCTCTATTTTGTTTAAAATTGATTCAAATGTATATTTATCCAGACGGAATTTCTCAATAAATCTAAAATTAAGGGATTAGCAGAATTAGGAAACGAATTTAAAATAAATACATATGTGTTACTTACGCCGCCTTATTTTTTTCGGCAACATTAAATTTGGCTCTGAGCTGAGCATTATTTTGGGCCTCAGCAATTTTGCGCTGTCTTATGCGCTGAATGCATCCAATTATCATAACTCCTGGCATGTTTTTTTAAATTCAACACTGGAGAAATTTAAATGAAACGAAGTTGTTTATGTGTATGTGTACGTGTAAAACGAAGTTGTTTATATTCAACAGCTGTTTTTACCCAATTATTTATCGATAGTCGAGCGTGAAACCACTAGTTCACAAAAGTAATTCCGCAGCAATTTCACGTGGAATTCAGAACACGAAAAAGAAAACGTTTCGGAATCATTGCGGAATTACTTTTGGAAAGTAAGGGGAATTGAAAAAAAGCGGTTGTACGTCTTTAGGTTCGTAGCTGCCGATGACTTGTTGAAAATCATGGCCCTTCTTCTTCTTAGCCTGTCAGTTAATTTGCGCCTAAATATTAAATCAAAAGAAAAAAATAAAAAATAAGGACCAATCATTTTAAAATAAAAAATAATTTGGCGGTTGGCAATCTTAATCATTTAATTTGTTCCAAAGTAGATTTGTTTACATCAATCAATTTGAATATGATATCTCTCAATCCGCGTCTGCCTTTGGTAGCGTTGGGTTCTTTTTTCCTTTTTTCTGCCTTTGCTTTCGTTAAAATGACGGTTCGGCTGGCTGCTGGTTCTTCCTGCAGAATGTTGTCCTTGAGCTCTTCTACGGTCCTTGGCTTGTTAACGTAAACCTTTGACTTCAAATATCCCCACAAGAAGAAGTCAGGCGGCGTCAAATCGGGCGAACGCGGTGTCCAGTCCAAATCACCACTTTTCGACATCAAACGGCCCGGAAACAATTTCTTCAGAAAATCGATTGTTATGCGACTTGTGTGCGGTGGAGCACCGTCTTGTTGAAACCAGAACTGCCTCATACGTTTTCGACGAATAATTGGCATCACAAAATTGGTCATCATGTCGCGATAACGCTCCTGGTTGATGGTAACAGCATGGCCATTTTCATTTTGGAAGAAAAACGGCCCAATGAACGTTTTCGCACTAACGCCGCACCAAACTATGACTTTTTCGTCATGAAGAGGCACTTCTTGAATCTCCTGAGGGTTTTCAGTGGCGTAAATACGACGATTTTGCTTATTTACGGTCCCATTCAATGTGAAATGGGCTTAATTTTTAATTTTTAAAAAGCACGTTGAGTTTTCACAATTGACTTGTTCTGTTG
>JAEIFU010001638.1:0-62406 GCA_018904235.1 Lordiphosa stackelbergi | reverse complement strand
GTCAGTACTTAAATATTCATCGATATCAGATATCGATAACAAGAATTATTAAGCCCTAGCCATCTCTTTCTAGCACACAGCACTGTACTGTCATGTTGGCGCCCAGCAAGAAGAAGAAACCGAAGACTGATAGATCAGACACGTAGACAGACAGAGGGATCGTTAAGGAGACTTGAACTCCTTAAATTCTTTTTCTTTTATTGCTACATATTTAAGTACGTTCACATATTCTGCATACACAATTCACTTTGTTCAATGTTGGTTCCCCTTCAATATTTTGATGTCGACACCCCTGCTCTGGATGAGTGTGTGTGCGCCCCCAATCGGAAATCTTTTTTTTTAGTATTCAAAGAACAGTCGCGCAAGCAAGTTGGGGCGCAGTGGCGACAACAACAAAAACAACAACGACGGCAAACAAACGTACAAAGTAAATAACGGCAATATTTAGAGTACACATGTGTGTGTACTTACATATGTATATATTTTGTACCTAAGAACAAAAACAACAATTTGTTTGTTGTGTTTAATTTATGCATATTTTTTTTTGGTATATGTGAGCCAATTGTTGCTCTGCAAGTGTGCGAGTGTATTAGTGAGTGTGTTGTGATTAATAATACGGAGGCAGCAACGAAGAAGCAGCAGCAGCAGCCGCAGGCAATTTGCAGCAATAATAACAATTAATAAGCATAGCATGTGAATACAATCAAAAATCAAGTGAATCTGCCTCTGTGTGTCAGCGTTGCCCTAAATAATTGTACATATTTATGTATGCATGTATGTATGTATGTATGCATACAGCAGCCGCAGCAGTAAAGTTTTTGGTAGCCTAAGCGCGCGCGTGCGCGCAGAATGTAGCGTGCGTAATGCGCGCGCGCTCTACGATCATTTTTGGCAATGTGGAAGTCATTGTTAAATGCATAACAAAACAAGTAAGAAAGTCGGTCTAGCCCGACTATAATATACTCTGTACCTGCGAAAGTGTATGGCTCTCTATGTATTTTGCTGCTGAACTGGCAGCAGAAAGCAGCGCTGCCACTGAGAACTTGAATAGTGTTCATTCGATCGAAACCAATCCTTTATTAAATGTCTAGACTCCAGAAGGTATAAGCACTCTATCTACAAAACTGTGGGAGATACGATCATTTTTATTTTAATTGCGGGGGCGTGGCCAAAAAAATAAACTTGATCTGCCTACAAGTAAATATAAGATGTTTTTGGTCCCGTACATAACGAACCTCTTTCTCTCAACATTTCGTAGAGCTTTGCGTTGATTACAGACTGACGATCATGGCTATATCGACTCGGCTGTTGATGCTGATCAAGAATATATATAGTTTATAGGGTCGGACACTTTTTCTTCTTGCTGTCACATACTTTCCAACAAGCGTAATATACTCTGCGTACCTTTGGTAGAGAGTACAATAATATACATATGAGTTTGTGTATATGTATGTATATTTTTGTGGGAACTTGAGAGTGCGTCATTTTTCTTGCATTTGTACAGCTTCTTGGAAATCAATTAATATCATCAACACTATACATAATTTTTTTTTTGTTTGCTCTTAGTCCAAACGCTTTTTTTAAGTAGCCTGAATCTTACCGATTTAGAAAACACATCATGTTGATAATAATAGCATTACAAACAAAAAAGTATTGCTGGCTATGTGTACCAGTTCACTAAGAACCGTCTATGGTCGTGGCTCCTAAATGGGGCCAGTCGGAACTGCCTATGTTTACCAGGATGGGTCTGGGCAAAAATTCATCTCGATAGTATTAAAACTGAGCGACTAGTTTTAGAAACAGAATTGAGCGTCCTTTGTTACTCTAATAGATCAGTTGCATCGTGACCAGTTTTCCTGAAAAAGCAGGAAACCATTTGATTGGTCTTGGTTGGATTTTGACTCATTATGGAACACTTATGCAGTAGACTACTGTTTCGGGCTGGTATGCTGAACCACAATCAGGGCTACAAGCCTCCTTAAAATCGAGTGGTAAACCCAAAATTGGTTTGGTTCAGTTTCACGGAGTGAGCTCATAAGGTCGGTCAAACTTGGTTCAGGTTCAGGGTAAAAATGTTTTTCTTATTCAGAAGTTAGTAGTAGAGCTGGAGAAACATCGATGTCTACGTATATCGATGTTTTCGATGTTTTAGCAGTAAAACATCGATGAAACATCGATCTTTATTTAAAATTTCAAGAGTCTGGTGATGTAGCTTACTAAAGCACTTTAAATTGAGATTAAATTAAAAATAAATAGAGAATATATATAATATATTGGCATTTTCATTCTGTCGAACCGTGACCGTCGTACAAATTGAAAATGAAAAAAAGGCAAATTGAAAAGAATTATTAATTCGCTTTTTACTTTATAATACAGCTCTTAGCAAGAACTTTAATTAGTGTTAAAGTGTATATCAAGTGAATTTCGGTTTCCATAATAATGACAAAATTGCAAGCTATTCGAACAGGACAAAAACAGAAGTGGTTTTCGCGAGCAGGTATATAAAGACAAAGTTTAGGGAAACCTAACACAATAACTAAGCCCAAATAATCTTAATATCTGATGAATGAATAGTTCTTTGAAATGTATATTATTTGATTTAAAAATCTTGAGCACATTTTTTGTAAAAAAAATATTTATCTCTGTCGATACGTGACATGTCGAACGTGACATTTTTTCCATCGTCATATTTATGTGGTTTTTGCTATAATGCGTAGCAAAAACTTACAGTTAATTGCATTGGCATAGTTTCTAATGGTTTCTTACGCATTCTTATATAGGCCTTTGAACCATCAGAAAGATTTTAGATAGCGAAAGTATTTGTAATTAATCTATAGTCACTTTTTTCCAAAAATTTAAGCAAATTTATTGTCAAAATCAGAAAAATTGCGCTAGCACGGCCGTAAAACCGAATATATCCAATTGGGTTATTAGTAAATGTAAGATTAGCTTAATTTGATTATTTCCCTATGAAAATTCGATCAAATATAGTGTTTTTAACCACTTTTAATTTTTTTTTGCCCAGGTGGACCTTTTTTTTTGGAAATGCCCATATATATATTTGGTAAATTATAAGACCAATGTCCCTTCTAGGGTTCTAGATCAAATATTTCTTTTTACGTATTTCTAAAATTATTCTCTAATAATTCTTGGGCTTTAAGGTCCGACAGGGTCTGTCCAGCTTTACTGAATGTCCTTTCAGAAGCTGTGGTACCTTTATCTAAGAGTTCACGTCGTTAAGGCAGGGAAGTTGAAAGATTTCTTGAACTAAAAGAGGGAGTTTTAATAAATCGCACTTTTTTGATTATAGCATGTAAATGGATATTCATACATAATAGGGTTTGGTCCAATCACATTTATTTGGATAGTTGCATTTTGACAGAATCGCAAATTGGTCACCTAACCTTTCCTATGGACGACAAGTAAATTTTAGTATATTTTAGAAGAAAATAGCGTGGCCGTTTCTTGTTTATGTAGGGTTGCAAAAACATCGATTGTGAAAAAAATCATCGATGTCTGCAGCTTAGATAAAAACATCAATGCATCGATGTTACCATCGATGTTTCTCCAGCTCTAGTTAGTGGTGTTCAAATCACAAAATTTAAGCAGGGAATCAAACCGAATCGAATTTCGGTTCCGGTTTCGGTTCCGGTTCTGGTACGTACCAAAACTTGTCGGTAAAAGGTTCTGTTTTGGTTTTGACAACTTTCTCTGGTTATCATCATCTTGATTTGAAAAAAATTCCTTCAGGAAAATGATGATGTTTGATGCCATCAAACTGTTTGGGTAATATACTGATCTACTTGAATTGTCCTGTTTTTTTCCTGAACCGAATCCGCAGTACGAGTTTGGTTTGGGTGTTTGGCTCAATCGAACCGGAACCCACAACTGAACCTTTTAAATTTTTACTCCAACCGAACCTCTTCTGCTTGCAAAAAGGTTCGGTTCTCTTCATTTTAAAGTTCAGGCACATTTGTAAGCCCTGGTAGAGAACTAATGAATGATGTCCGTTCGGGTGATGAACGATTTTAATAGCTTCGTTAGCTGAAAGCTTCCTTACCAAAAAACATTTTTTATTTTTAAACCCCATACGGAGCAAAAATTAGTTTGATACAGTATTTCACATAAATAGAAACACTTTCTAACAGCACATGAGCTCAAACAAAGAAGTGTTTCTAATTATATGATACTGTATCAAAGAATTTCGTACTATTTACCAAAAAAATATCTTAACGATATCAGAATTCCTGAACCAAGCTTCAAACCAAAACCTTAGGTTCTTTAAAATTTTTATAGGTTTGCCGCCTTGGTCAGAGCTGCTTTCCCAAATAAGTTTTACTTGAAGAAAAAGGATAAGACAAGTACTTTTTTGTTGAAAGGTTATAATGACATAATAATAAGAATATAGGATGCAACATTTTCAAAGAGTCTGGTTTCGCGTTTTTCTATATCACAATACAAATAATGTGCTAAGCCAGATTCTTTTTTTTTGAAAGCATACGGTTTAACCAAATTACGTAAAAGTCCCCCAAAACTAAGTGCCAGCTTTGATGTTGCTCAAAACCGAAGCAGTACCGGTACAACGTTTTGGTTCTTTTCGGTCTTTTCGTTTCCAAGAATATCGGTTCTCGGATACCGGTGTACAAGAAATATCGGTTCTGGAAATGGTTCTGAGTTTTAATCAGTTCTTTTCGGTATACGGTTCCGGTTCTGGTTTGATTTCCTGAGTGTAGGCCTGCCTTCAAACTGTTCGACACATGAGACATTATATTCTAGTAGTCCTGCATTTCCCCATGAAATTCTATGAATTTGACAAGTTATTCAAATTTAAAACATGACAAAAAGCAGGACTATTAGAATATCATGTCTCATGTGTCGAACAGTGTAATGGCAACCTAACTCGATTATAAAGCTCTGCGAGAGTAAAATGCTCGTGTCCACAGTGCGCTTCAGCAATTTTTAGCTCTGACTAACATAACAAAATAACGTTGAAAACTGAGATCATAAAACTGTTTGAATTAAAAATCGTACCTGCTCATTTTTCCGAAAAAGCAAAGAATTTGTTACTTCACCCTAAGCCCATTCAAATTTACCTGTATAAATAGCTAGAGACTCAAAATTTGTTGTGTGGGTTCCTGAATACCCTACATAGATTCAATCCACCTTAAAAAACCAACTACAAGAGCAATTTAATAGCTATAGCTATAGTTCAATTTGATTCTCGGATTTACCACTCTCAGCGCAATCCTTTCTATTTACGTTTTTACGTTTTTAAACCCGCTATTTGTGGAGTAAAAACGTAGGTAGGTTCTTGATCAGCATAAACAGCCTGAACAATCTGATTAAGTAGGAGAAATAAAAATTTTTATTTTGAATTTTTTTTATATTTTTCCTAGGCGTTTAAAAAAGAAATTTTTTGCATTTTCGAGCAAAAATTGCTCGTTGAATTCAAACTACTAAACCGATTTTAAAATAATGTTCTACGCGATTATTGGCAGCTCAACTATCTTTCGATATATATCTATCTGAGAATTATGAAGTGAGATATGGCTTAAAATATAAAACATCTACCGAAAAATGGAAAAAAAATTTATATATGAAAAACGGAGCCATGAAAAATTTTTTGAAATCGATTTTTGAGATCACCATCCTAAACTAAACTAAAAAAATATTTCAGTTGAAATGGGTTCAACGTCGAAAACCGTAAATAAATCATAGCATGAAAATCTCTTGTTGTTTTGTTGTAGAGATGATTTTTTAAAACAATGTTATCAATAGTCACAGAGATTGTAGAAAAAATTCTTCTAATTAAGATTGTGCTCAGAAAGGTCAACCTTTTTTAAGAAAGTGTCAAATCGGAACTGATCCCACTTAAATTAGCCTTAAAGGCTAAAAATGTATAAGGCGGCCCTAGTAATCATACCTCGAAACCCCCTCTGGGATGCACTGAATAAATAAATATAATTTGGTATGGGTGGAATTCAAACCCAAATTCCCCAGCATAATTACTGAACACCTTAAGAAGTTCTGTCAACTAAATACCTATATCTCAAGGGTTGGCAAAGCCTTACGAGTGAGCAAAAGCACAACAATTTGATTTCCAGCATCAGTTTTCAACACGAGCACTTCACACCCACTTCCTGTATGGCCCCATGCCACATTCAAGTATGCATATGCTTTGGCATGATCTGTTGCATCTTCTGGCAGTGCACAACAGATGAAACCTATCAAAGTAATTAAACAGGGAACCGAGTATTCCATAAAATTTGCTCCACGTATTCGGTTATTGAAACATTGTTTACACCAATTATTCAGTTGCTTTTTAGGTAATACTCCAGCAGATGTTTTGCTATCAATTACCTGACAACCTGTTCAGATGTCATTCGGTATCTGTGTGCGTATTATTGGCGTATTAGTTGCAACAATTTGTTAACCATAAATGGCCATAGGCGAACCAAGTCGGTGGGGCAAGTCAATAAACCCCAAAGCAGCGCCAGCAGCCCACACAATAGCTATGAATTTCGTTTGTTGTAGTTTCTCGCAAGGCGAAAATCAATCGAAAGCACAAAATGCCATAAGTGGCTGACAGCTCACATATATTTCCAGCTATATAAGTAGAACTAAAAATATATGCAAGTGTAAAGGCTCTTAAATTCTACAAAATATTCTTCAATACCGGGAAGACCTGTCTGTGCAGTCTAACTAGCCACCTCCTCGCCTTCCGCGCTTGGAAAACGTCGTTTTCAATGTCGTTTGGCTTAGATTTGGCGTGTAAATCATTGCCAATTATTTGTAGACAGCCGAAAAGGGTGCGGAAATGGCCTCCTGGTTAGTGGTTAGTCAATGTTTTGTCTGGCTATCGATGGGTATGACCTCACAATATGCGTCATCGTTAATAAAAACGAAACCGAAACGAAACAAACAAGAGAAAAGCAAATGAAATTGAAATTGATTATTAAAAGTCGGGCAGCGCCAGGAATGTGTGTACAGCACAAAGGAAATCGCCTCCCAACTATACTACTAAGCAGAGAAGATGATGGAATGTTATGCTTGTTATCTTGAAGAATGCAAAGATAACTGCTGCAAAGATCTTCCCTTACTTATCTGCTTTCAAAGAGATAGAAACTAGGTGATGGACAAAACACATTTTTATTACATCTGCTTGAACGTCACAAACCCAGAACCCAGAGTGCAAGGTGATGTCGCTAACGAGAGTTTCTCCAAATTAAAACAAATAAATCTATCGAAATAAAATAAGGAATCAAACGGAACGTCAAACGCTCGTTTCTAAGAATCTTTATTTGAATCTAGTTTTACTAACATTTACCAGAAATTTTAATGATAATGAAATGGTAATTTTATATTCCGTAAGAAAAAACTCTTTCTGGACATCTGTCGATAAGAACATTTCATTTAAATTTAACATTTTTTACAATGATAAAACCTTTTTCCATTTAAAAATATCGTCATCAGTTGTTCGCCTTAACTTTAAGGTATGTGCGGTTAGAGCTAATGGCAATGAGTTCAACGCGGAGGGACGTGGTTATATTGACTCAGCTGTTGATGCCGATCAAGAATATATATACTTAAAGGGTCGAAATGTTTCTGTTTCCTGTTGCAAACATTGGCACAACATGAATATACTCTGTGTATTTTTGTAAATGTAAAATTGACTATACAGCTCCAAAGGGCCAGGACAGACTTCTCTCCGTCAGTTTTAAAGCCATCTTAATCAAACTTTGCACGAAGTCTTTTGGTATAAATACGCTGCACATTTGTTGGAACCGGCCGGATCGGATAACTATAGCATATAGCTAGCATAGCACCAAGTTTTATGAAACTTGGACAAATGTATAGTATAGCTGCCATACAAAAGATAGGCCTGAAAAAGTCTTAGTAAGGAAAACTTTTTCGTTTTGAAAGCTATCGTTCCCAAACTTGTTACTGGCCAATATAACATGCTACTACCCAATTCTGTTCCTCGAGACATCTAAAATGGATATTCTTTCTCATCCGTTGATTTCTCCAGACATTGCATTTTCAAGCTGTCATCTTTTCCAATCGAACTTAGAACTATATGTAGCTCAGTATGTTACTTATAAATTGTTCATTAAAACTATAGTTCAATTTTTCAACTATAGTTCATTTAAGCTATAGTCCATTATTTCAACTATATTTCAATTAAACCTAAGTTCAAATAAACTATAGTTCAATTAAACAATAGTTCATATAAACTATAGCTAATTCTTTCAGCTATACTTTACTTTAACTATAGTTCATTTTTTGAACTACTGAAGCAAAAAAGGCGGCCTATACTCTGTTTGACGCAGCCGGCAAGGTTTCGATGTATAATGTCAGGGCTTCGGTGAATACAGCCTGGGCCACTTGCTGGGTCAGTCTGTTGAGAGAATACTATTTTCCTATCTGTATAAATGCTGGCTGGGAATTCTTAAGCCAAACACAATAGTCTTCCTAGATGTGGAAGTCATGGATCACATCATGACGCGAGGGGGGAATCTATACAATCAGGGAGTCTCCGTTTACCCGTGCTTCTAAGTACATTCTGGTTAACATGTCAGCCAGCTTAGAAGCCATTTGGCACTCTTCACCGAAATTATATACTCACGTACGTATAGCTCTGGATAAGAGACGTTGCTACCGTCTGGTTAGACCATTCGGAAAAGAAACAGACAATAGATCCGAGGTTGTGCACTCGATAAACAAGTTCTTGGTCTTCAGCGAGATCTTTGAATGATCACAACAAATGATGGTCGGTAGTAAGAGAATCACACGATTGACATCATACTTCACTGGACAGACGGAAGTGCCAATGCCCACCAAGTTACGCTTACGTAACTTTCTCAAAATATATTACTTTATTGGGGAAGAATTCTCAGAATTAATATAATTAAAAACAGCCGCCATTCACTAATTTCAAATAACTCTCCGAATTCTTCGAATAGCCCATGAATATCATGACAATAGCCGACACCACCATTTTTTGTGTAGTACTTTGAAAATTGCTGTTGTCGATCTCTAAACTCAGATGTCAACATATTTCGTTCCCACAAACTTGATGCCAATATTTAAGACTTTTCCTTAGATCGATCTAGTTTCCTTATTCAATCGTTTAGCTCAAACTGTGTAAAGAGAATCGGAGTATTATTCAGTTTCGCATCATCTGAAGTTCACATGTTGATGAACTAGAATCCTGAGCCCCTTCCTGCTTTCATGGGCAAATAGGTCGGGCAAACGAAAATGTATGTGGAACTGGTTTTGTGAATGACACCACTTGGGGATAAACTACATTTCAAAAACTACCACGGAGTTTTACTGATGTCAAGCAAGCAATCTGCACATGTTGCTCTGAAACCAACTTAATCATATACAGGTTGCCCATATTCGACGGACCTTATCTTTTTTTTAAAAAATCAAAGAAAAATAAAAAAAATTTAAGTGCTGGCAACTAATCATTTAATTTGTTCCAAGTAGATTTGTTTACATCAATTTTTAAATATGATATCTTTCAAATGGCCGCCTCTGGCGTTGATGGCGTATTGCGCCCTTGGCATTTTCCATCGATTTCGCCAACATTTCGGCCGGAATAGCGGCTATTTCTTCACGAATGTTGTCCTGCGGCCATCTTCTACGGTCCTTGGTCATATTAACGCAAACCCCGGACTCCCAACTATCCCCACAAGAAGAAATCAGGTGGCAGTCAATCGGGCGAACGCGGTAACAGTCCAAATCACCACTTTGCGACACCAAACGGCCCGGAAACAATTTCTTCCAGAAAAACGATTGTTATGCGATTTCTGGTCGGTGGAGCGCCGTCTTGTTGAAACCAGAACTGCCTCATACGCTTTCGACGAATAATTGGCATCACAAAATTATCATGGCGTCGATAACGCTCCTGGTTGATGGTAACAGCATGCGCCATTTTATTTTGGAAGAAAAACGGCCCAATGACCGTTTTCGCACTAACGCCGCAACTGTGACTTTTTCGTCATGAAAAAGCACTTCTGAATCTCCTGAGGATTTTCAGTGGCGTAAATACGGCAATTTTGCTTATTTACGGTCCTATTCAATGTGAAATGAAAAAATGCAGAAATTTCGTTAATGCGGTGAGTTTTCACATTGACTTGTTCTGGTTGAATGTAAATTTCAACTATCAGAGCGTCTGCGTGGCGTGTATTGTTCCATGGTAAAATCTGCTTGACTGACGCTTCAAACGCGGTATGTCATTGCGATCTGACATCTCTGTCAAAGTTATGGCGTTGCCAGCTGGTCCGTCGAATATGGACAACCCTGTATACAACTTATACATATATTGATATAAATATCGCAATTGTTATATTTGTTCTGCATGCGTTATATAACCCAACACCATATCAAAACTTAAAAACATTTTTAGGAATATTCAAAATATATAACATATAATAAGATAAGTCAGCAATAAAATAAATTTAACACAATTTTTTTCGTGGTGATAAATTTATTGCAAGTTATCGATAAAGCCTCTTTATATCACGCAGCCAGTGGCTTTCCAGTTTAAAAAGTGTTCTATGTAGGGATGCAACCCGGTTCTGAATCGAACTGCTTTTTTGAACTCGTAAACCCAACCGTAAACGAAATCGATGTGTTTTTAAAAATGCTGAGCCGAACCAAAAACCTAAAAATACAATGGTTCGGTTCAACTAGGTATTGAGTTACTTGCGAAAACTGAGCAAAATCTTAGCACATTATTTTTATACCCTTGCAAAGGGTATTATAATTTTGCCCAGAAGTTTGCAACGCATAGAAATATTCATTTACGACCCTATAAATTATATATATTCGTGATCAGGGTGACGAGCTGGGTCGACTGAGCTTTGTCCGTCCGTCTGTCCGTCTGTCTGTCCGTCTGTCTGTTTCTACGCAAACTAGTCTCTTAGTTTTATAGCTATCGAGCTGAAACTTTGCACAGAGTCTTCTTTTTACTGCACACTGCTAATATGTCGGAACCGACCGGATCGGATGACTATATCTTATAGCTGCCATAGGAACTATTGGTCGAAAAGTGGGTTTTAATGAGAAAATTTTTTTGTTTTTAATGTTAACGTGTCTCACTTCAGCGATTATTAATAGTATACGCTTTACACAGATTTGGAAGTTTTTGTTAAAATCGGATGACTATATCTTATAGCAGTCATAGGAACTATCGGTCGAAAAGTGGGTCTTATTTAGAAAAATTGTTTGTTTTAATGCTGGCGTTCTTAAACTCTGATGTATTAAAACATTTGCAAGGGTATAAAAACTTCGGCAAAGACGAAGTTAGCTTAACCCCTTCTCGTTTTCTGTGGGTTTTAAATTGATGTATTAAAAATTTGAAGGGTATAAAAACCGGGAAAGACGAAGCAAAACCTCTCGTTTTTTACCTCTGAATCAAAAATATACTAGAAGATATTGTTTATTATTATTAAATCTTAAGAAAAATCCCTTCTTGAAGGTAATAAAGTTTTTAAAATCTGAATAATTCCCTGTTGTTTTGAAATCCACATCTACAAGTATAACGAAACCAATCTAATGGCCATGTCTTCATGAAATTATACATTCTTTAAGATCTCGTTATGTGTTACAACAAAGCGCGATATTTGCAAAATATTAAAGAGTATTTATAAAAGAAGGATGTGGGTTGGAATTGAAGGCAAATCCCAGCAGCAAAGTCGTAATGGGGAAAAGGCAAAGTTGTAAATCGTGGATTTCAAGGCAATGTGTGTGAGATTCGATTTGTGGGCTCTACCGGGAGTACAAATTAAAACAATTTTTAAATTCGGTAAATCCCCAGGTAGGAAAAATCAAATAATATTTGACTCTTACGATTGACTTCAAACTGATTCTGATTGGTTCTAAACTGTTGAAGGCGCAGCGAAACGGGACGTGTTTGCTAGTTTTATAATAAATATAGATTATCATGAAAATTTAATAGTTGGCAATGGTCGATGGGTAAATAAAAGGTGTAGGCCAATCGGTCCAAAAAAAAAAAATGCAAAATTAAAAAAAATACTATAGTGAGTTTAGATTGTTGTGAAGACGGGTAAGTTTCTGGTCAATAGAAGGTGTACATCAAGCGATGTATCGAAATGTAAAAATATCATATATGTATAGGCTTAGATTGTCATAACGACTGTTAACTAAAATGATAAACAGACAGGTAAATAGGAGGTATAGATTAAACAGCAAAAATAACCGCAAAATTTTGAAAATTTTAAATGAGTATTATTATGAATACGGGTGCATAGATAAATAGTAAAGATCGAAAGGTTCACAAAATCGTGAGATTTTCAGTAAGCTCAGTAAGCCCCAAAAAACCATGCAATGAACCGAACATTCAATTACCTTCCAAGAAAACATTACCTTTTCATAATGAAACCGGTCAGAGCATTGCAGTCGAGTGGCCCTACTCCGAAATAGCCTGTACAGTTGAGACGCACACGTGCAAACACACACACAAAAACGCGCGCGCACACTGACTTATACGCTCTCGCTGAAATAGGCACAGCGCTCCGTCTGTCCGTCCCGTCCGTCCGTCCGTCTGTTTCTATGCTATCTCCTCCGTCAGTTTTAAAGCTATCTTAACCAAACTTTGCACGAAGACTTTTGGGATAAATACGCTGCACATTTGTCGGAACCGGCCGGATCGGATGACTTCGATCGGTTGAAAAGTGCTTTTAGTAAGAAAAACTTTTTTGTTTTCAATGCTATCGCTCCAGAACCTCGTAATTATAAGTTTTCTATGATTTTACATAATTTCACCGAGATTTATGAAAATCGGACAACTATATAGTAAAGCTGCCATACAAAATATAGGTTTCCAAAAAAATACTTAGTAGGATAAACTTTTTTGTTTTCAATGCTATCACTCCCAAACTTGTTACTGATCAATTATATGCTACCACACAATTCTGCCAAGTTTGATCCAAATCGGATGACTATAGCATATAGCTGCCATAGGAACGATCGGTCGAAAAAATAGTTCTAATGCGAAAAACTTGTTTCTTTGGAATGGTAGCGTCTTTATACTTTGTTTCAACATAATGTTAGAGATTTTGATCAAAATCGGATGAATATATCGTATAGCTGCCATATAACAAAAAGGCAGGCATATATCATGCTCCAAGTGTATATAAACTTCGGTCTGGTATAAAAACCCGAATCGATAGGTTAGATCCTCTGCAAATCATTAAACCGATAATTCTGAATTTATCTTAACTAACCGTTGGCAATTCCCAATTCGAAGATATCCAAAAATCAAATTTTAAAAAGAATTTTTGGGTCAGAATGCGCTGTCTGCTAACATTATTTCAATGCGTTAACATTAATGTTAATGATCTGTTAATTAATATAAGGAAAGGCTATTAAACATTTCTTTTCCTCAGTAACGGGTATATCGAAGTCGGACAGGGTCGACTTTAACTTACGCTCTCGTTACTTTTTTACTAATTTATTATGATTTTATTATTTTTCAGAAGCAGCAGAATCTTTGACCTAACAAACTGAAATACCTCAGAGTCTACCTAAAATGCCCGTCTTCCACACAAAAACAATAGAAAGCATATTAGATCCTGTCGCCCAACAGGTAAGAAAGTGAGAGAGATAAAGAAAGAATGAGAAAACGCCAAAGCCGAACATAAAGCTCAAAATTACGGAATAATTGTACAATATATTCCCCCTTAGCTTTAAACAAAAAATTATACAAATTGGCGCCGAAAAAGGTAAAGTCTTAAGTAGAAGTTTTATACAGAAGGTTTTATCATTTCATACCCATCCCATGAACAAGCAAGGTAAATCTAATCAAATGCGGATCTGCGCGTTAGTTTTGCACCTGCATCTGTAGAACATATGTACATTAGTATGTAGCCTATGCTGTAGACCAAATATAAATCTCTATGTATACACAATTTCCATCACGTTGTTGCTGTTGTTGTGGCGTTACTTAACGGATTCGCTTTGCCTTCTAAAAATAAATGAGGTAGAAATAATCATGTTGATCAGACCTGAGCCTCTGAGGACAAACAGAATTTTAATTTAATAACGCAACAAATGAAAACTGAAAACAAACCGGAGGAGTGTACAAGTTTAGTTTGTTTTTTGGCCGAGTTCCAAAAATAGCCACCGAGAAGAAAGAAAACAAATCAAAAAATTAAAAAAAAAAACATTTAAGAGCAAAATGCAGGAAAATGAAATCATAGCGAGCGAGCAAGAGGGACGAGCATGTGGAAACCATTCGGAGGCAAAAGGTGTAGGTGTTGTAGGTGCCGTTACGGTTGAGTGAGGATTGTAGTCTGAAAACTGTGCCAAAAGCAAACGCATTGCATTAGTCATCACCAGCAGCGGGCGAATGAATAAAAGCAAAAATAATGATCATTCAGCACATCAATCAACACATTGATACAACAGATTCAGATAGAGATTCGGGCACACATACTCGTACAATAGCGAGGAGAGCGTAAATTTAGATTGGTCAACAAAAGGTGGACAGCACAGGTTGCGGGGGTGATGCTCTGGTGACGCTGAGGCGTCAAATTAATTACATAATTAATTCATCAGCCAAATGCCAAAGGAAAGAGAAATTAGCCACTGAATTGGTGGCCCCAGTCTACATAATTGCCAACACAGGAAGTCTAGTGGTTGAAGAGGGCTGCTCAATTAATTGCAGACCTAATCTCTAATCCCGTGTCTAGTACAATCGTTTAGACCTGGGCTTAGTGGAGATTAAGTAGTTCATTTGGTGTCGGTGGTGGTCATGTCTAAAAATAGGCACCGGCATGGCCAAACGGTTTGAAAATCTGCGTTCGTACAGGTGCTGATGTCAAGTCCAAGTTTCATGCCGAATGCCATGTGGCGTTTTCTATGTACGAGTATGCTGTTTGCCCACGCTTCATTTGGCGGTCACTGCTTGTATGCTGAATGCCATCGAAATCTGTGAATGAATCGATTACGATTAACACAGTGTGAACAACAGAGTGGGAGGTATCCTCTGCAGACTTTCGAAAAACAAAAGAAAATCTAGAAATCAAAATAGGCAGTTGTCTCGGCGAAAAGCAAATCGTTCGAGGTTATTTGTTTCCAGCAATCAATTTCATACTAGAATTTTTGAGATTGAGATTTTTGAGATGAAGAGTTCAGTATTACTTCAAGTACCTTTTAGCATGCGCGATTAAATAAAGAACTCCAGTCGTTGCTTACACTTCTCACACTTATCGCTGTTCCAGGAAATTGAAAGCAACGCTTCTGCAACCTCGAATCATCGGACCAAGGCTGAGAGAGAATACCGAAGCTGTGCGATGGGCTATATGTATCTAGCTTTTGTATCATGGCATATCGCTTGATTTTTGTCCCTTTTTACTGGTTGTTGCTGATTTTGTGTTCCAATATTTTGATCAAATGTTTCACCACTAGGTTACCTCTAGTTCAACTTAAATTCCCAATCTAGCCTTAGTCCGCAGCAATAAAAGTCTGTTTTGCCGCTTTGTGATTCTCTTGTTTAGTTAATGTATTTTGGATTGTTTTATCAGTCCAAGTTTTAATTGCCTTGCAATTGTTGCATCGCACATTATCGATGCGTTTTCCGTTGCTTTCGATTAAAGATGCATGCAATACTTGTTTATTTTGCTGTTCGTGTCTTATGGTCTGTAAGCTGACACGCACGAGCACGCATGAAATCTTCTATTGCAACACGAATTGCAACACTATTACGAATATAAATTCCGCGGGCTGACCATTTTAAAGAATAAGATCCATCGATTCAATTGTATAATTATGTGGGCTTCTCTGATTAATTTCAATAAACCGATAATTATGGGCAATTCCATTAAAATGTAAAATTGGCTATTCAGCCCCAAAGGGGCCAAGCCAAGCTTCCCCCTTTTTAAATTTTTCGCACAAGAGAAAGGGACCTACAGTTAAACGCCGAATCCGAACGGCAATGTTTGAGAATTAGCTTTTTCTTGGCTAGTTACTTCACAGCTGGCGCCACTAGGTGAAGGTGACCGAATGTGTAAAAGCTATTTTCCAAAGATAGAACAAAAATTTTTTTATTAGATGTTCCAAGGCGTGATTGAACCACAACCTCCCGCCCAGCAGTCCAGTACTCTAACCGCTGGGCCACACACGACAATTCCGTTGATTATCTAAAACCGAACCCCGCAGAACCGGTTCGGGATTTTGGGGTCCATCAAACTGTCGTCGAACTGAACGGTGGACCGGACCTTTTAAATCTATTAACTACGCCACCAACTGAAATCGAACCGTATCTTCTTTGTTTAAAAAAAGATTCGGCTTAAATACTTATTTAAGTCGATTTGTAAAGTTTTTATACTCTGTACCAAAGTTAGACATCAGAGAACTGCAACGAGTTGGCTTGCTACAAATGCGTACCAAGCAAACTCAACGCTCGATTGTTGTGTATTGCAAAGTACAAATACTCGCTTTGGTTCGTAGCTTCGGCCACAAGTCACTACGAACTCTTTTTGGCGAAATCAGAGATCTGCTGTGGGCTGTAACGATTCATAGCTTGTGCACGAGTAACCCAAGAAAGCAAAGTGTGAATGTCTAAGTGACCTTTTGATTTTGATATGATTAAGATTTTGTTCATAACATTTCTAAAACAAACAACAGAAGGGCTGATAGGGGGGCTCACACCCACACCTAGAACAACTAGATCTCAGAAACTAGAACAGCTAGAGCAACCGAATATGAAATGTAGGCTCTTATTGTCTGCACTCAGATCAATTTAGTTTCATATTGTTGCCACGTCCACCTCCAATGCTCCAATGCATGAATTAGATATCAAATTTCAAACTTACATTTATATTCGCCACATCTAAAATCTCCGAAATTTTTATCAAGATCGGATAACAAATAGTCGAGTTTAAAAAATGTTGCAGAATTTTCGGATGCCCCTTTCAGGAACACAGGAACGCTATTTAACATTTCTTCCCATGTTAAAACCGACTTTAGCTTACGATCTTTAGCGATCTTTCATAACAGAGTCCCATCTTAGGTAATTTCTAATTCCTTGTGTAAAGAAAGTTCTTTGGTTCAAGATTGACCTTCTCAAAACGATAAAATAGTGCTTGGACCGCTGTATGCCAGGAATAATTGATATCAGCCTTAATTTGCTCCTTAAAGTTAAAAATTTTTTGGATTACAATAAACCAACAGTTTCTTTCCTTTCTCACTTAGGTATCTCGCTTGGTCATTTTGCATGAGGAGGCCGAGGATGGCAATGCCATGCCCGATCTCAGCCGGCCGGTGCAGGTGGTCTCGGCGGCGGTGGCCAATTTAGTGAAGGTCGGCCGCGAGACCATCAACAGCTCCGACGACAAGATATTGCGGCAGGACATGCCCTCGGCATTGCATCGCGTGGAGACTGCCTCGCAGTTGCTGGAAGAGGCTTCCGATATGTTGCGCTCCGATCCCTATTCGGGACCAGCGCGCAAGAAGCTGATTGAGGGAAGTCGCGGCATACTGCAGGGCACCTCCTCGCTGTTGCTTTGCTTTGACGAGAGCGAGGTGCGCAAAATTATACAGGAATGTAAGCGAGTGCTGGACTATCTGGCGGTGGCGGAGGTTATCAATACGATGGAGGAGCTGGTGCAGTTCCTTAAGGACTTGTCGCCCTGTCTGAGCAAAGTGTCGCGTGAGGTTGGGGGACGCGAGAAGGAGCTGACGCATCAGGTGCACAGTGAGATCCTGGTACGCTGTCTGGAGCAGGTGAAGACCCTGGCTCCTATTCTGATTTGCAGTATGAAGGTCTACATACATATAGTGGAGCAGCAGGGCAAGGGAGCCGAAGAGGCGGCAGAGAATAGGAATTATTTGGCTGCCCGCATGAGCGACGAGCTGCAGGAAATCATCAGAGTACTCCAGCTGACCACCTACGATGAGGATACTAGTGAGCTGGATAACTTGACGGTGCTCAAGAAGCTGAGCAATGCTATTAACAATAAGATGGAACTAGCCAATGAGTGGTTGTCCAATCCGTACGCTTTGCGTGGCGGAGTGGGCGAGAAGGCGCTCCGACAGGTGATTGACAATGCCAACGAGATCTCGGAGCGCTGTTTGCCCCAGGATTCGTATCCCATCCGCAAGCTGGCTGATGAGATCACGGCCATGGCGAATAGTTTGTGTGAGCTGAGACAGGATGGCAAGGGTAGCTCGCCGCAGGCTGAATCCCTGGCACGTGGCATACGCGAGCGTCTGGGTGAACTACAGGGTCTGGTACGCCATGCCGTCTTGGGCGTGGACAAGGCGGGCGTCCAGCAGACCGCCCACACCATACAGGGACGTCTGGAGCAGGCTGTGAAGTGGTTGCAACATCCCGAAGTAAATGACGGCGGATTGGGTGAACGTGCCATTAATTTGATTGTTGAAGAGGGCCGCAAAGTGGCCGAGGGTTGTCCGGGACACCAAAAGGCTGAGATTATGCAGTTGTGCGATGAGGTAGAGCGCCTCAAGCGTCAAGCCGCAGGCAGTGGTCCTGCCGCCAAGCAGGCCGCCAAGCAGCTCACCCAAAAACTGTACGAACTGAAGGCCGCCATTCAGAACGCCTTGGTCAATCGCATTGTGCAGGACTTCATGGATGTCAGCACGCCGCTCAAGCAGTTCACCGAGGCTGTTCTCTTGCCCGAAGGCACTCCCGGGCGAGAGCAGAACTTCAATCAGAAGTCCAACAACCTGCAGGCCTTCAGTGATCGCGCCTCCAAGACCTCTCGCATGGTGGCCGCCGGTGGAGCTTGCGGTAATAAAAAAATTGCCGAAATTCTGCTCTCCTCGGCCGCCCAGGTGGACTCGCTAACACCGCAGCTCATCAATGCGGGCCGCATCCGGATGAATTATCCCGCTAGCAAGGCAGCCGATGAGCATTTGCAGAACTTGAAGCAGCAATATGCCGATACAGTGCTGCGCATGCGCACCCTATGCGATCAGGCCACAGATCCTGCTGATTTCATTAAGACCTCTGAGGAGCATATGCAAGTGTATGCCAAGCTGTGCGAGGATGCCATTCATGCCCGTCAGCCCCAGAAGATGGTGGACAACACTTCGAACATTGCGCGATTGATTAATCGCGTGCTTTTGGTGGCCAAACAGGAGGCCGACAACTCGGAGGATCCTGTGTTCACGGAGCGTCTGAATGCCGCTGCCAACCGTTTGGAGCGTTCTCTGCCTGCCATGGTGGGCGATGCCAAATTGGTAGCAACCAACATTGCTGATCCGGCGGCAGCGGCCGCTTGGAAGAACTCGTTCCAGCGTTTGTTAGGCGATGTGCGTGAGGTACGTGAAGCCATTGCCCCACCGCAGCCGCCACCGTTGCCCACATCGCTGCCACCACCCATTCCGGAACTAAGCGCCCTGCATCTGTCTAATCAGAATGGTGAGTTTTGATTTAGATCTTAGAACAAGGGTTGAGTTCCGCTTACTAATGTTGCGGATTAACTAACTATTTATGGAAATTTGTGGCAGGAACTAAAGGATATTTATTTGGAGCGATGCATCAATGCCTGCAATTCACTTTTTAAGGATTATTCAATGAAACCTTTAATATTCGGCTCGAGGTCTCGTTATGCTTGCAAATAACTTCAAAAACAGAATCACAATACACCACAAAGGAGGCTAGTTTATTGTACAGCTGTTTCATTGGTATCTCTTCCAAATTTATTAATGTAAATGTTGCTCGCGTCTACGACTGACTACGTAAACTTCAATTTTGGCATACTTTTTGCAGCATTTCGGCCTGCATCTTACCAATGGCAGCTGTAATATTGTTCTCTAGGGCTGCAATTGTGGCTTGCTTGTCCCTGTACAAGAGAGACTTCATGTAGCAATACAAATCATAGTCTAGCGGGGTAAATTCACATTATCTTGGCGACCAATAGACCTATTGTTTCGCGTGCCGTGTGGCATGTGGCACCGTCTTGTTGAAGCCAAATGTCAACCAAGTCCAATTCTTCCATTTTGAGCAAAAAAAAGGCGGCAATTTACGTAGGTTACTTTGCTTCATTGACTGTAACATTGCGATTTTAAATATTTTTGTGAAAGGATGGATTAATCCAAGCTATAAAAAAACAATGCAAAAAAAAAAAAAAAATACAAAATTTTGCACATGGAGAATACCCCCTTAATCATCACCAAGCAGTGCATTTTTCTGGATCCATTGGCCGCTCTTGAACTGCCTCTGTCTACACTTCGACGTAGCCATTAAGCCATAAATTAGCTTCGCCGCGGAAGAACATATTTCACATTTCTCACAGAGCACGAATTTTGATAATACAACTCAATGATTTCCAAGCGCTTTTCGTTTGTCAGTATATTCATGGTGAAGTGGAAAACATTTCTGAGAATTGAGGTGTCAAATGCCAAATAGCATAAAAATCACCCTTCATTTACAAGCATGACCTGACGTAGTCGGCATCCTTTCGATAGTGCATGTTTAGAAAATGACGTAAATGTGGTCTCTTTTGTCGCTTTTAGATTCGCAAGTCCATTCCAATTGAACACTTCCTTCTCTACCATTCGAAGATCTTAATACAAATACCAAACTCCCGTTTGACGCTATTAAAGATGTAGTTGTAGTGTACTATAATTAGGTAGAAGCTGTTGAAGCTCCCATAAATTTTTCGAAACTAATCCTAAAAAGCCCTAATAATAAAGCCCATCAAAATACTACTCAAAGGAAAACCTGCATTCAATTTGGATTTTTGTGACGATAGAGCTCTTCTGTTAGCTTGAAATTTTTGTATACCCTTGAAAAGGATCCGGATGTTTGAAGCGCATAGAAGAAACCATCTCCGACCACATAAAGAACATACATTCCTGATCAGCATGAGGATACAGCCATGTCCGTCCGTCCGTCTTTTTTATGCTATCTCCTCCGTTAGTTTTGAAGCTATCTTGACCAAACTTTGCACAAAGTCTTGAATTTCTTATACGCGCCTGTTCCGAATTTAGAGTCGATTTTCGTGTAAACGTTAGCATTTTGCAGTCGAATTTAATATCGTTGTATAGAAGGTGACAATTATACCTACGGCTACTAGATCAGGTATAACAAAACGGAATTGTTTGAGCAGATGAAACCCACTGCTCAATCCCAAGTGAATTCAATTCGAGAGAAAGGCACAACGAAATCTAGTAACCACAGACTGACTTGTCCCTTACATTTACGTTTAAACAACTTGCATTCAAACCGACAACTATGTAGTAAAGCTAAAATAGGAACGATCGGTGGAAACCTCGTTCAGAAGAACCAACTAATGCTCGGCTAACATCGTTCGACGATCAGTGTAATGTTTTTTCAATATGAATAGGTAGCGTTAATATTAATGGTCGCTATGTGGGACCGTTGGGATTAAAAACAAAAAGTTTGCAATTAAAACCCTCTTTTCTACCGATAGTTCCTACCTGTAACATATGCTCTCCGATTTCGGGCAAGACTCCAATCTATGTAAAAGCGTATAATATTATCATCTTTGTGGGACCGTTACAGATTAAAACCACTTTTCGACCTAGTTCCTGCTATATATTAGTCATCCAGTGACAAAGCTTCCCAATCTATAAGCGTATAATAACCCTAATCGCTGTGTAGGCTCGTTAACATTAAAAACAAAAGGTTTTTCCCACTAAGACCCCTTTTCTACCCGGTGGTTCTAGGCGGCTATAAGATATAGTCATCCGTTTCGACCAAAACCTCCCACTCTTGTAAAGCCTTAATATTAATAATCGCTGAGTGAGTTTACAAAAACAAAAAGTTTTCTTTAAACCCTTTCACCGATAGTTCCTTGGCGTTAAGTTAGTCCTCCCAACCCACTAAACGTTAATATTAATAACCTTTAGATCGTTAACTTAACAAGAAGTTTTCAAAACCCCCTTTTCACCGTGTTCTTGCCTATAAGATAGCCCGTCCAAACCAACTAAGCGTATTAATAACGCTGAGCGTAAAGCAAAAGTTTAAACCCCCGCCGTGCCTCCGTGTCCCCCCAACCTAAGTTTTCCTGTGAGACCGTCTACAAAAGTCCCCCAGTCCTCGGCCCGCCTTTCCAATATTTTCTTGGGGAGACACGAAACTACTAAACCCCCCCCCTGTCCCCTCTCACAAAAACCCCCCGACGTTCCTCATTATACATTTGTTTTTACTCTACCAGCTGAGCGCGCACCACCTCGTCCACCACTGCCTAGAGAGGGATTGGCTCCAGTGCGTCCACCACCGCCAGAAACTGATGATGAAGACGAGGGTGTCTTCCGCACCATGCCCCATGCCAATCAACCTATTCTGGTAAGGCAAAACTCCAGCATCTATATACGGATATGGTCTAACCTTCAATTTGTCTCTGTAGATTGCCGCCCGTGGTCTGCACCAAGAGGTGCGTCAATGGTCATCAAAGGACAACGAGATCATTGCGGCTGCCAAGCGTATGGCCATTCTAATGGCCCGTCTAAGCGAGCTGGTCTTGTCTGATTCGCGGGGCAGCAAACGTGAACTGATTGCCACGGCCAAGAAGATTGCCGAGGCATCTGAGGATGTCACGCGGTTGGCCAAGGAGTTGGCACGACAGTGTACCGATAGGCGCATACGTACCAATCTGTTGCAGGTGTGCGAACGCATACCCACCATTGGAACGCAGTTGAAGATTCTGTCTACGGTGAAGGCTACCATGCTGGGAGCACAGGGCTCCGATGAGGATCGCGAGGCCACTGAAATGTTGGTGGGCAATGCACAGAATTTGATGCAGAGCGTAAGTTTATACCACTTATTTAAGCCTCACGAGATTTTAACAATTCACCGACGCTTCCTTTTGCAGGTCAAAGAGACGGTGCGTGCCGCAGAGGGAGCCAGCATTAAAATTCGCTCGGATCAGACTAGCAATCGCCTGCAATGGGTACGCCGCCAGCCCTGGTATCAGTACTAGGCGACGACGGCAGCTGCTCTGGTGCCTTGTGTAACATAAAAAACTAACAACTAATCTTAATGATTTCTATTCTAATTCTAATCAAGCTCTAATCTGTTCCAACTTCCAACTAAGTGCCCCGCAATTATTTATTATGTGCTCCACCTTTTTTTTTATCGTATCTGTAAAATTAATTTTTAAGCGTGCAATAAAAGCAAAGCGAATGCAATGTACAAACCAAAAGAGAGCCAATCTCTTGAGTTGGGCACACTGCAAGTAATCTAGTGCAATGTACATATCTTCCCACTATTGATCACAATTCACCACGGCAGATGGTACAGTACTAAATGGAAGCATTTAAAGAGCTCACCTCTATCCAAGTTTCTTGTTCATTTTGATATTTCACTAATCACCGTGCAAACTACTTTGATTTATTTATGCTTGCCTAGATAGTATAACTAACCAAGCCCCCAACTGATCAATTACATATGTATATGTGTATGTATGTATGTAGTTTGTGTGTCATGTTCAAGAGAAATTGAAATAAAACTTAAATCAAGTGTTCAAAGAGTTTAGCTTGGGACTTATTTGGTGAGTGAAAATAAAGGATTTGCAAACCCGATGGCGATAAAAATGGATATATTTTGAAACAGGGACTTGCTCTGGAGGGTCAAAAAAGAAGGCATTACTACTAACTATTTCCAGCAGGAATGGTGTGAAAGAAATGAGGACAAACTATTACAACAGCCCGTCCATAAAATACCTGGGGATGATGCTTGACAAGAGGGTTGCATATAGCCAGCATACAAAATACGACGTTCATATATGATTGCCAACTCCAATGTTTCCTTCATTTAAATACCTACATAAAAAGATGGAATGCATTTTGTGATCAACCATCCATAGCCTAAACCGTTAGATTTAAAAGTTTTGAACACATTTTTATTAAATCTAAGTTTGGAAACACTTGGGCCTTATGGGGGCATGTAGTGAGGTACAGTTGCTGACGGGTTTAACGTGTCAAACCCTGCACGATCCTGGCTTACTGCGTCTCAAGTACGGTTGTCGATATTTCTCAAAATTTCAATCTGGATAAAATATCGATATCGGGTCCAAAAATATCGATATATCGATATTATCTAAAGCTTAAGAAAACTGAAAAGTTTCTAAAGAACGTCCTCACCAAATGACCATTTATAGCGGTCGTTATATCTTATTTGTCCACTGGTATAGCTTTAAGATTTAAATGATTTAAATTTCTGCAGTTGGATAACATAGTTTTGTATTGGCGGGAAAAAATTAACAAAGCTTTTAACAAAAACGAAATCTATGGAAAATTCGAAGAAATTTTTACCAAAAACCCATGGATCTAAAATTAATTCTTAGCCAGCGCAAATCGATGTCAAATATTAAAAGTATTTAGGGATTTTCTTTTCGAACAGAACTGAAAAAAATGTTTATTTATTCTACTTAGAAATCGCACTTCTAAGAAGAAAATAAGGTATGTGTAAAGAAAATCTCACCATCTTTTTGAAAACACCAATATTTAAGTTATATTTAGGGCAATAAATTGTTTATCCTTAGAAGCTATATCATGGTGGTTAACACTTAGAAAAAATTATAAATAATTTTTAGCAACAATTACATAATATTATTAAATAATCAAACCATCAATAGTACGCTGGCTCTAGGTCTCGTTATGTTTGCACATAACTTCAAAAAGCAGGAACACAACACAACACAAAAGAGGCTAAATAGACACAGCGTTCTTAGTACCCTACCAAACAAGGTCTTCGCTAAGTACGGCCCAACGACTCTTAACAGCAAAATCCGGCCACATAGGAAACATGGCGCAGTACCTTCTGACTGTTCCCAATCGTGGTTTGTTAATGTAAGAGAGCCCGCTTCTAACACAGTACCAATACACTGTTCTTATGTGTGCCGGATTTTGCTGTCAAGTCGTTTAGGAATTCCCAAACGATTATGGCAGCTCCGGCATGGAGTAAGAGTCGTTGGGGCCAGTACATTAGGCGAAAGTCACTGATGAGTTGGTAGAGGTACCAATGAAACAGCTGTATGACCACCTAGCCTCCTTTGTGTTGTGTTGTGTTCCTGCTTTTTGAAGTTATGTGCAAACATAACGAGACCTAGAGCCAGCGTACTATTGATGGTTTGATTATCATAAAGGTCGTTAAAGCACACACATTATTAAATAATTTAAAAAATCTATAAAATTACAATTTGAGTAGATACAGTAAAATACTTTTCACCAATATCAACTTGAAAGCTGTCCGATAAACCGAACCTGAAATCCTGTTTTTAAAAAACCCTTTTTTTCCATTTTTTTTTTGACGATTTTTGAAATTGTTTATAAAATTAACAAAAAATTTTTTGCAAAACCGCACATTATGTTTTGGGGCATGTCGAGATCTAATTTCGGATATTTTTTTAATAAAATAAAAAATAAACATTTTTTTAACTGTTCGGCTTATAAAAGAAGACCCATATACAAGAGAGAGAGAGCGAGAGTGAGCGAGTTGGTTCTCTTTTTGATATCTCTCTTGTCAGCTCAACAAAGCATAAGTAGCCCTCTTAACGTGAATATGCAAAAGTATACAACGGCTGAATGTGCTGTCGCGTCATCTTATACGTTAAGGGGGTTGACAGGTGTGATGGTTTCAAAAAATCGAAACTTTTTTTTTCATAAATCTCATCTATAACTTATGTAGAATATGTGGTTAAAAAGATTTTTTAATATTAGAAGTCGTTAGAAAGTTATAGCGCCAAGAATTTACGTGTATATATAACGTGAAAGGCAAAGCTAACTTCGTCTGTACCGAAGTTTCGATACACTTGAAATAGCTTGTCTCAACGGTTAGCGACTTCGACCAAACTTCGCAGATCAGCTTAAAAACATTACATATTACCCATGACCGTATTTGAGAGCGATAATATTGAGAACAAAACAGTTTTTCTTACTAAAACCCAATTTTCCGAACAAACATTTGTATGGCAGCTACAAGAAGTAGTCATCCGATCCGGTCGGAACCGACATATTAGCAGCGTGCAGTAGTAAAGAAGACTCCGTGCAAAGTTTCAGCTTGATAGCTCCAAAACTGAGGGACTAGTTCGCGTAGAAACAGACAGACGGACGGACAAAGATTGATCGCAATGAAGGATTCGAGTCATTAAGATCATTAATGTAATGGGCTGTCAAATTTGGAAATAAAGCTCACACTGAAAGTGAAGAACGAGTCGCTCGCTCCGAGGGACGCGTGAGCGATGTCGTACGCCAGGCCAGGATGGATGCCAGAAACGACCATGCAGCATTGAACGATTTCTACGAAGGGCAGGAAGGTGTCCTGCATGGTCATGGCATGATTCCTACTTGCACTTTCGTTTCGTTTTTCTCGAAACCACCTTTTTTCAACTGGTCAACATGACATCTCAAAAACGACTTGACCGATCGCCTTGAAACTTTAATGGCCGATTTCTTATCTTCTACATAGAGCTATATGTCACATAAACTTAGATTTAGCAGAGTAAATTGTGAGCTTATCTGACACGTTGCAGCTATCTGGAAGAAGAGAAATCGGCCCTAAGTGTATGTTCAGCATATATGGTGCTACGAGCTGAACTATATTTTATAAATATAGCGTCGTTTTTTATGCGACAAAAGAGGCAAAAAAATGGGTTATTTTCGAAAAAAAATTCAAAGTCGCGTAAAATTTGTATCTTTCAATTTTTTTAAATTATCCTATTTCAGCTCGTAGATTCAGTCAAAAAGATTTCAACGTTATTTTCCTTTTTGATTTTATATCACTCAGTCGGCCGAAATAGTGTTGACCAATGCAGTACCTTTTTATACATTTGGAGAGGGTATATTAAAATTGTCGGATGTTTGTAACGCATAGAAGGAAGCATTTCCGACCACATAAAGTATATATATTCTTGATCAGCATGACCAGCTGAGTTGATATAGCCATGTCCGTCTGTCCGTCCGTCTGTCCGTCTGTTTCTATGCTATCTCCTCCGTCAGTTTTAAAGCTATCTTAACCAAACTTTGCACGAAGTCTTTTGGTACAAATACGCTGCACATTTGTCGGAACCGGCCGGATCGGATGACTATAGCATATAGCTGCCATAGGAATGATCGGTCGAAAAATAGTTTTAGTGAGAAAAACTTTTTTGTTTCAATGGTAGCGTGTTTGTACGTTTCAGTTATAAATATTATCTGTCTCAACACAATTTTAGAGAGTTTGATCAAAATCGGATGAATATATCGTACAGTCTTAAGAACTGGCAGAGAATATATCGTGTCTCCAAGGGTATATAAACAGCGGTCGAGCCGAAGTTAGCTTTCCTCTATTTTTTTAACATGTCTTACTTCTCCGCGCTGTATCACGGAAAATTCTCATAATTTTTACTTCAAAAAATATCCAAATTTACTTTAATAACACCACCCACTGCTGAGCAAGCGCCCTTATCGGCGCCCCTGATAGTCTCTGGAAGAGTGTTCACCTTCAAGGCAGTCGGCGCCGAGGTAGACACTCCAAAGCGAAGCAGGGAATTGGAGAGCCCCACAAGCCCCCGGCGTAAAACGCCTCCGAAGAAGCCCAAGAGTCAGACAACACCTAGTTAGCTTCTGACTGAACTCGACAGCATTCTGAGCGACATTCTCTTCATGGTTGAGGACTAGAAGCCGGTGGTCCGCCACATTAACCAGGACATGCTGTGGATGGCCGAAGAATCAAAGGAAAGGCGACTGAACAAAACTTGTCTTCGACCGAAAAGCGAGGTCAGGCGTGGCAAACGGCCCGGTCCAAGCCGAAGCCCAAACCCAGGTCACAGCAGCTAAAACCCGATGTGCTTATAATCCGCCCTAAAGGCAATATTACATACAGTAAAATTTTGTCAATGGTTACACGTCGTCAAGACGGCTTCAATAAAATGCGTCGTACGGCAAATGACTGTCTGCTCCTTGAGCTTAGTGGACCAGGTCTCGAAAATACAGAAGCCCTAAGGGAGGAGGTCCAACAGGTCCTTGGGGAAACATTCCGGAGGTGCTACTGGAGATTAGAGACTTGGACGAACTGGTTAGAGCGGAAGACGTGTTGAATGCGCTCACTGCTCAAACCGGTGTGGGCAAAGAGTCCTGCTCCATAATAGCCCTACACAGAGAAAACAAAATCTACACGACATTAGAAAATCAGCTCATTTCCCCAAATAATTCTACATTTTTCATGCAGCAATCTGAATACCACACGGACGTTTAGGTTTTCTACATTAACATTTGGATATTGAAATCCTACACGCGCGTGTGGAAATTCTACACGAAAAATGTAGCTCCACATCAGTACTGAATTCTTATATTTTTCGTTAAGCAAGCTGGTTGTCACACGTGACGTGTGGGATTTCTAAATGTACGTTTGGATTTACAAAATCTAAACGCTGCATGTTAAAAATGTACACGAATCGTGCGCAAATTTCTGTTGCCTGTATATAAATAGCTATTGCGTTGAATTAAAACTTGAGAATTACAAGCAAGCAAATATTGTATTGTGCCTTTAGCAGATTCAATACAAGTAATGTCTTAGAGGCCTTGCCTTACAGGCGTTACGTGGCGGAGACGTCTAAAACATCATTCCAATCGTGTTGCAGTCCAAGGGGCCGTGATTTGAAATCTACCAGAGTAAGTAAAAAAAATATAAATTTGTAAAAAAAAAAAAAAAAAAAAAGCTACACGGAAATGTAGGATTTCTACACGTTTCGACCGGGATTTTCAACCCACTACTTTTGTGTAGCTTTTCTGCACGCGAGTGTGGCTTTCTGAGTTCTACGCGGCGCGTGTAGGTTTTCTGCACGAGCGTGTGGCTTTCTGAATTCTATACGCCACGTGTAGGTTTTTTGCACGCGCGTGTGGCTTTCTAAATTCTACACGGCGCGTGTAGCTTTTGTGCACGCCGCGTTTAGCTTTCTCTTTTTAACATGCGGCATGCAGAAAAGCTACTCAAAAGTAATGGGTTGAAAGTCCCGGTCGAAACGTGTAGAAATCCTACATTTTCGTGTAGCTTTTGCATATTTTTTTTTCTCTGTGATCAAACTGCAAAAGTGCCACAGACCAAAGTGCCTGCTGCTTCAGATATGGAGCCTTTGTTTTTCTTCTATTTGTTTACAATTTTTACTTTAAAAGGTGAAATTCAGTTTTTGGAAGACGAATTGGGATGGGCCAGGCAAACAATTATGGAGTGGAAAAACTTTGTAAGGGAGGTTTAATAGATTGGTCTATCCGTGAGAGCAGTGGAAAACTTGGTGGCCACAACAAAATCGTGGAAATTGACGAGTCCAAAATCGGAAGGCGGAAATATAATTGTGGTCGGGTTGTGGAGGGTCAGTGGATTTTTGGTGGATTGGAACGAGAGTCCGGTAAATTTTTCGTAATTCCGGTTGAAGACCGTGGAAAGGAAACACTCTTAAAAATAATTAAGGAAAATATAGCTGACGGATCCACGCTCATTTCGGATTGCTGGAAAGCTTACAATTGCCTGGAAGATGAGGGGTTTCTACACCAAACGGTGAACCATTCCAAAAATTTTGTGGATCCCTCTACACAAGCACACACACACAACATAGAAAGGCTGTGGCGGGACGTAAAGGCCGAGTTGCCTCATTTTGGGCGAAAAAAATGCACTATCCAGGATATTTGGCCAAGTTTATGTTTTATAAACGATTCCCAAGTCACAAGGATAGGATCCATAACATCTTCCTGGCTATTGGTCAGTTATATAATCCCGAAAAAGAAAACATCGTTAATGATATTCATTTTGCTTAGGTGAGTAATGGAAAATCGCGCGATTTTTTGAAAAAAAATTTTACTTTATTGGGTACAATAAAATATTCATCGATGGATCGCGAATTATGAACATAAAATATTAATTCATAGGAGGAAGAGGAAGTGCACGGGGAAGACGACAGTGGATTAGGCCCTTCCTTAGGGGACACCACTTAAAAAAAAACGCCCTTCTGTGGCTTACGTGGAGTAGGCCTCATGGGGAAACCACGTTAAAAAAAACGCGCCTTGAATTTTACCTCAATAGGTGGCGTGGAAAAGAGTTCAAAACAGATGAAATAGGTGTACAGATTTCCTCACTTTCGCATTGAAATTCAAGCAAATGTTCCCCTGAGTCATAGGAAAATAATATTTTTGATATATTTATTTGAAAAAACAAACAGAAATCGAAAAGCATATGTGATCAAGCATGTATTTGTATTGGCAAAAATTACAACTTTAAAATTCGTTCAAAAAGAAACCACGGATGACCCCGCGTGTTTTCTGCATGAAAATTCTTCATAATTCGCGATCTATCGAAGGGAATTTTTTTGGAATTTTCTGAGAGTAGGCCGCAATTACCAAAACTGCAAAATAATTATGAGGAAATTCACAAGAGCATACACAAAATAACCCCATAATCAATCCCACAACTGGAAATGGTGCATTTGACGACTTCCTGCGATCTTTTTCACACGAAACTGAAGAGGACATAATGAATCGGGAAATAAAAGCATATACGAGCAGTTCGAGCAGATTTAGTGGACTTTTTGATCTGTTAAAATGTTGGGAAAACCATAAAGACCAGTTTCCCCTTCTGTACAAAGCAAGCTGCAAAATTTTGGCCACTCTTGCAAGCAGTGCCTCATCAGAGAGAGCCTTTTCTCAAGCCGGAAACCTCATATCAGAGAAAAAAAATATGTTTTTAAACGATAATTTAAAAAAAAATAGCAACGCATCTTTAATTATACTTGTGTGCGCTTTTATTATAACATAAGATTTGTGTGGGCCTGCAATTGTTCGCTACATCTGCTGGTTTGACAATTGAGATGAGAGCAAACTGGGGGAGTGCCAAAGTCTCTCTAAAGGGTGGAGTTACGGGTATACCAGGGGGCAGCGAGCATTATGTAAATATGTTGCTCTGCACCGTCTCAACCGTTTAAATGGATGTGACAGGCAGTGCCCCAGAGGCAGATATATTAGGTCCA
The DNA here is from genome assembly GCA_018904235.1 of Lordiphosa stackelbergi. NCBI lineage: Eukaryota > Metazoa > Arthropoda > Insecta > Diptera > Drosophilidae > Lordiphosa > Lordiphosa stackelbergi. The sequence goes on along the minus strand of JAEIFU010001638.1, from coordinate 31,444 downwards.
GCACGGCTGGTAGCTAAGTGTTTTTGGGCGTCTGCAACCGGATATACCGCGGGGCACAGTACTAGTTAAATTTCTCTTCCTTGGGTCATACCCACTCTTATGCGGCAGATATTTGAGCGGTAGTCCCTCAGCTCGCCAATGAAGCAACGTCCTTCGAGGAAGGACCGGAGCATAGCAAATTGCGAATTTGGAAAAAAAAAATTTTTTTTAGATGGGCTCAATGTTTGACTTGATTCGATCTATAGAACCACTGGAGCTTAATCTGTTTAGAGCTTGATCTATTTGAGCTTGATCTGTTTGGAGCTTGATCTGGGTTACCTAAAATCTCTTTTGGTATCAAATGGTTCGGAGAGGTTCCTTCCTAATTTTACGGTGTGTCGAAGGCTGATTTATAATGAACAAAAAGGTGGTGTGTTTTGATGCCTCTCTCGTAGGTCTTCTCCAGGATTTGGGCTGAGCATATCGCTCAGCATGTTCAAATGAAATAAATTAGTTAAATGTGAATGTTTCTGAGCGATAAAATGATACGTTACAGATTTTTCAAGAACTTTTAATTTGTTGGTCTCGGTGGACCTTTGTTTGGAAATGCCCATAAGGAGAACAAGAACTGCACAATCACAATTTCTGCAGCCTACGTTTATCTGTTAACTTTGTCTTACAGTTTCTTTTAAATCAAACAATATCCTTTTCACTTTCGTCTTCTCCTGCTTTGTGCCACCGCCGCGTTGCTCAGCTCACCCTACGTATGCGCAATAAAAGGCGCTGTAATGTAGCCTGCTTTTGGGCGGCCCCAGAAATTGAAATTGGAGAAAGTGTAACACAAGTGGGCGTAAAATACATGAGAGTAAGATGTGATGATTCTGCTCCCCACCTGCCCTTCCCCTTTGGACCATTTCCAGTGAACGGAAATGGGAGAGCCTCTGCGAGGCAACTAAATTTAGCAGGCGGCTCGCTCCATGGGCAGTTCTCGAGCAAGACCAAGAGAGATGGAAGAGCGGCGAGCGGACGCAACACAGCACCAACGGAGCAGAGTTTCCGTGCTCGTTTCGCGCCAGTTGTGTTTCGATTATTGCGAGAGAACTTCGATTACCCAACCAATTAACCAACGAAGAACCAATGTCCAAGCAAATGATCATCAGTGCCTCCACCCAAGAGCTGGCCAAACTGATTGATTGCCATTTGGGTGCCCTGCGTCCAGAAGCACCCGCCTGGCAGGTGGCTGACTCGCCCATTTCGGGACGTGGCATTTTCGCAGTACGTGACATTGAACAGGGCGAGGAGCTGTTCCGCGAGCATACCCTGTTGGTGGGTCCCACAGCACACCGCTCGAGTAATCTGAGAACCTGCACCCTCTGCTATTGTCTGGTCCCTGGTGAGACAGATGCGGAGGTTTTGTGCCCCGCCGGCTGTGGTCTGCCCGTGTGCTTCGATTGCCGCACATCGCCACGTCATGAGCTGGAGTGCAAGTTGTTTAGGAAATGGCAGCCCCGGGACACGCAACGGATCGAGCCGCGTGCCCTGAGGATACTCAGCGTGGTGCGTTGCTTCTTTTTGGATGAGAAGGAGCGCAGCTTGCTCTATGCCATGCAGGCCAATGCGGATCGCTACTACATGAAGGAGGTGCAGCGAGCGGCCGAGTGCTTCGAGCACTTTCCCCATGAGCAGGACATGCTCGACTACTTCCATCGCACCATTTGCGCCTTCAATACGAATGCCTTCGAGAGTAGGAGTCGAGTGGATGGCCACGAGGTGCTGGTGCGAGCTCTCTTTCCGCTGGCCGGCCTGCTGAACCATCAGTGCACCCCGAATGCGGGTCATCACTTCCAGGATGGCGAGACCATTGTGGTAACCGCCACCGAGCGTATACCCAAAGGGTCGGAGATCACCATGTCTTATGCGAAGCTGCTGTGGTCCACACTGGCACGCAAAATGTTTCTCGGCATGACCAAGCACTTTATGTGCCAGTGTCCGCGCTGTGAAGATCCCACGGTGAGTGCAAGATCCAAATCAGGTCACTGATCCATTGAAGCGTATAGGGCGGCGTGCCACAAAAATAGCCTCATCTACGCGATGCAGCACGCGAACGGACGTTTGTATGTGTTTGTGTCTGTATCTAAGTATAGATAGATCTGTACTAAATTGTGTATCGAATCGATGATCAATCAGCCGAAGAAATCGATTAAAGATAATGAAGATATATGGAAGCGAATATCAAATGCAATCGGTAAAATATTCCCAAAGTCTTCGATTAAATGAATTGACATCTGCCTCCGGTAAGTGAGAAGAGGAAAGCTAGTTATTAAATATGCACTTCTTCACTTGTTCCATAAACAAAAGAGATACACCTACTTCATCTCTAAGTTAATGCTAATTATAATTTCCAATTATAAAATGTTTGAGTCCCAATCAACATCTATTCTTACTGAAACCTATTAACAGAACAATTAAGTCCTCCATCCCACCCAGGATTTATAAGATCCATTGTAATGTTAGAGCCAAAGCTTGCGCATGAATTGTTTGTCACAAGATTTCAAAAAGGACTGAAAAGCAGGGCTGCACACCTCCTGATAGAGGGTTCGGACTAAAATGAACATTTGGTTAACTCTAAACCCCTTCTATGGAATATAGCGGTGAACTTACTATAATCAATAGAGGGAATAATTGCGTAACCAGATGATGTGGTCATACATAGTCTTCACGGGAAGGTTTGCTCAAACGGTATTCGACCGCAACCGGGTTTTTCAAAAGTTTCGATAGATTAATGTGTAGTCGTAAAGTTAATTTTCCAATGGCTCGTATATCTTGAGAACTATGCCAAATTTGAAAATTCGAAGCGATCTCTCAACATCTAAAAGGTTTTGGCCATTTAAGCTTATTTCACAAACCCTGAACTTCTTCATTTTACGTTCACCTTGAACTTGACAGCGTAGGGTAGACACCCGGCAAGTGCAAATTAGATCAAACCTTTTCATGCATCTCTGATTAATATTTTAATATGTAAGCTATTTGGTTAGTTCTTTTTAAACAAAACAAACTTAATTTTCTTTAACTGAGTTAAATATTTTTTATTTCCCACACAAAAAATTCACATTTTCCGCCCGCCAAAATAAAAATGATACCTTGCATCTCTAGCTGCTGCCCGTTTACGAGAGAATGGCAAACGTAAATGTAAGCAATAGATTTGTTTTAATTAAATAAATGCCTCACGCACTATAGATGACAATCGACGATTGAGGGAAGATGCAGAGTGCACCTATCTTAAATCCGCATCTAACCGTCTTTCTAAGTCAGACTATATGCGTAGGCAAAATCATAAGGGTAATGATTGCTGCGCTCGAAAATATCGTTGGGCCGGCCACGCATTATTCAATTCAAGCAATCGGAGGAAAGGTTGGCCAGACTGAAAGTCAGTTCTTTCCAGGCTGCATCCACAACTTCCCAGTCGCCCATTGTGAGATTGAGGGTCAAGTCCTTATGCTCCTTCATAAAAGCCAAGCAAATTTCGCTCTGGACATCAGTTGGATGCTTACCCCTTTATAACTCATTTATAATAAATAAGAATAATAAAAAAATTTACCAACATTTGAGCGGCTTCTCCGCATTACTTTGGCGTCGGCATTGCCACTTTATTCAACTCAGATTGGCAGCAATCGATTTACAAATTGCACAATAATTAAGCAAAAGATCAACCGAAAAATTATTGCTAGTTATTCAAATATTTTGATCTTTGTTTTAACACAAAAATCGCAATTGTGTTACAGTGAATGACCAATTTCACTAGCTATTTAATTTCACTAGCGATTTTACTAGCGATTTAGTAAAATGCTAATTTAATAAACTTAACATGTTAAATGTTTAATTTTTTGATGTAGTTTATTTACAAATTGAATACCTTCTAGAATTAATAAGCCTAATTTTTTAAAGCAAATCGTCGACTCAAGAGTGCGCTGTTTGCAAATCACTCTAAAGCAGGCTCTGTGGCAGGACAATATCAAATTCGAGCGAATTTAGAGCGAAAGTGAATTCTTTGGCACAGGGGGCGAAAGAATATGGGTTATTTTTTTTCAAATCGAACCGGCTCAAAATTCAACTTTTTATTTTTCAATAAAAAAAGAAACCGAAATTAGATCTTGACACTCACACCGAAACGTAATTTACGGTTTTGGAACAAAAATTTTAGTTAAATTTATAAACAATTTCAAAAATCGTAAAAAACGAAAAAATGGAAAAGAAAAACGTGATATCTCAGGTTTGGTTAATTGACTCAAGTTGATATTGGTGAAAAGCCTTTTACTGCAGCTACTCAAATTATAATTTGATAGATTTTTAAATTATTTAATAATATTAAGTAATTGTTGCTAAAAATTATTTATAATTTTTTTCAATGTTAACCACCATGATATAGCTTCTAAGCATAAACAATTTATTGCCCTAAACCAAAGACACTTCATATATAGATACCGCATCTCCATACAAACTTTTTTTGTGGGATCCAATGTCAGCTCCCAAGAAAAATCGTTCTTTGCGTCACATGTGTCATCTATAATATCTATAAACTTTTGCTCTCAGTCGTATAGCTAATTTAGAAAACGTACAGCTAAATTTCAATATATGTTTCCTCGTACAGGCAGCGAGAAGCACAAATTTGCATCCAATGTCAGCTCCCAAAAACGATCGTTTTTTGTTTCACATGCGTCATCTATAATATCAATAAATCTTTGCCTAAACGTAACTTAAAATTTGGTGTTTTCAAAAAGATGGAGACTTTCATAGTTTAAAAGATATTAATTTTTGAAGTTTTAAACAAATAAATATATACCCTTAAATAATGCTTTGCCACGCAGTCAGTTTCAAAGCTCTATGACTGAAACTTGGCAAGTGGGCTTTAAATACATCGAGCTTTTCAAAATTGTCAACAACACGAAGATCGGATAAATATCACGTTTTTAAAAAAACCTTTTTTCCATTTTTTCGTTTTTTACGATTTTTGAAATTGTTTATAAATTTAAAAAAATTTTTTTCCAAAACCGTAAATTACGTTTCGGTGGGAGTGTCGAGATCTAATTTCGGTTTCTTTTTATTGAAAAAATTTTGAGCCTGTTCAATTTGAAAAAGAATGACCCATATGAAAAATGTTCAACTTTGGCGATTTTGATCGTTCTATATTTTTTATATATTGTATTTACGCATTTTACATATTTTTTTCATATCGCTCACTTACTTCAATACTGGCATAACTCAAAATAATTCATTTTGAGCTCTCAATGGATTTAACCCAGAAAAAAATGTTTCTTTTAGTTTCGAGCTCATCTATTAAAATATTATAAATTTAATATGCTTATTGATACAAATTGAAAATATGATTTTTTAACTGAAAGCCGAAGTATTTTTACGCAATATCGTCTGCAGGACATCAGAGATATGACGATTTTGCATTAACATGAAAATTAACCAGTAAAGTGTTATTGCGACCAGGGCTGCAAACCTCCTAAAAATCGGGAGGGCTTCACTCCGGGGTTCGAACCCGCGAATCTTTTTGAGTTCGGATTCGAGTTCGTTGAGTGCGGGTTCAGAAGGTCGCTGAACCTAGGTTCGGGGTTCCGGAATAGTTTTGTTCTTCGCTAATTTAGCAAACATAGACGTAAGTTGAAACAAACTTAGTGCTAATTTTCCTTCTTCCAGATAGCTGCTATGTGTCAGATCTGAGTTAGTTTATGTGATATATAGCTTTATGAAGAAGATGAGAAATCAACATTTTATTCATATATGGAACTTTGGAGACTTGATAGTATCATATTCGAGCTTGGATCGTCGGACGTTTTAGCAGGCTCCAGGTCAATAAATCATGGAGCAATGAGTCATAGAGATAAAATGCACACTGCCTCTCAATCTTTAGTGCTGATAAACGATCGAGTGGATAAAAACGTCCGCATTGAGATTCTTATTAAAGGAAATCATAGTTAGAGCGAGACGGGCGTATTTCCAAATGCACTTTATACTAAATACTAAATTTAAAAAGCACACACGCCAAGAGATTGAGAGAAGCTTGGATTGGCCCCTTTGGGGCTGTATAGCCAATTTCACATTTAGATGTGTCGCGTCAGATGATCCTTGCGTTTCAGCGAGACTTGACAAATTAATATAGCACATATAACGCTTCTTTAGATTACACTGTGCAACAGTCAAAAAAACTACCAAGCTACACTATGCGGATTCGATAGTGCTACCCGAACTGAGTAAATCTCTATCAGCGTTTGGCTAGATTGGAAGCACTTTTTTAATGGACCCTCAAAGTTTTTGAAATTGGGTGTGCCAACCAAAAAAAGGTGTCATTAGTTTTGGGCAAACAGCTCATTCAGTTTTAGTGATAGCTGCAAACTGTCTTCGGCAAAGTTGTAGCTGACAGTCCGCAGAATAAATATTATTCTTACAAAGATTTTAAATTCATGTTTTCCGGTAGTATTTCTTAAAAAACTTTTTTTCAAAAGAGTATTTTACTTTCCGAGTAACTTTTAAAATATCAGAATTTATCGCATACTTTCTTTGGCAAAAAAGAAACTTTTGAGATACCAAACAACTCTGCTGAACAAGGTTTTATAATCTGAACACTTATACATCCTCCAAAACGGCCCCAAAAGTGTGAATTTCCAAAAAAAATTCACTTTTTTGTTGTCATTGTTTATTAGATACACAAGTTTTTCCGGGTATTAAGGGTAGTCAATATTAAAAGAAAATTTATTTATTTTCGAAATCAATAGTTGCTGATTTTGAGATCAATTATTTTGTTACTTTGTTCTTTCAACCACTTTTCAACCGATAACGGCTCGATACTGAGCTTAAATGTCGTCTGAAATATGGCTGTGAACCACTTTTTAACCGTTTTTAGCCCGTTTGTAAAAGATTCAGTGACTTTCGTTGACTTTCGCGATTTTTGGGACAGTTCGGTACTATTGCAGTATATCAAATCTTCATAATAATTTTAGAAATAAGAAAATTTTGCAAATTTCGCAATTTGAATAGGTGAATCATACGACAAATTTGCAAATTTCATAATATTTTGGTCCGTTCCATCTACACCTTTCATTTGCTGGCGCCTGCAATTTCGTAAATAACACTAGTTTACAGCCAAAAAGACTCATTTCTACTGAAAAGTTTTTTTTAGTGTAGTTTGGAATGGTGATCTCAAAAATCGATTTCAAAAATGTTTCATGGCTCCTTTTTTGAAATATGATTTTTTTTCATTTTTTCGGTAAGTTCTCTTGCATTTTAAGCCATATCTCACTTCATAATTCTCAGATAGAGTCAAGCAAGATATGATTGAAGTTTGACAAACCAAATTTTCGATAAGTTTGTGTGCTGTCTGAACGCAATGACCGTGTTCAGCAGAGCAACTTGCTCCATGATCAAGTATGAATTTGCAATAATCTTCCTACAAAACTTTAGTAATGCGGCATCATAATAGCCAATCATGATACAGGAGCATGTATCAAAGAAATAGTTTGCTACTTTAAAGTGATACTGCTTCCTCCAACAGCAAAAACTACTAGATGAAAAATTTTTTTCTGATACCTGCTCAGGGATCAATTATTCTGCTGAACAAGCCCAATGTAAGCACTGTTTGTCAAACAGTTATCACATTTGCCGAGTTTGATCTTGCAAGTCAATTGTAAGAACGAACTTTGGCAAACTTGTGATAATTGTCGGAGTATTTAATTGCTATGACTTTTGTAAATCAGTTTGAATATCTAATTTGGATAAGAATTAGCATAAATGGTGTAAGATAAAGTAAAATTATACAGTTTTGTTATTAAATTGTCAGGGCTGGATAAGTAAACCTTTATTTTGGAATGCGTCCGATACCAATTATTCAAATAAAAAAAATTATGGGAGCAAATGATTGGGCAGATATTGTCGAAGAGTTCGAAGGCAAGTTTGTGGAAGCGGAGTCCAAATTTAATGACAATCAAATGCGGCCAGAGCAAAGGGAAAATCCGGACAAGGATTGGAGAAGGCGACGTCTGGGAGATATTTCGGTGTGATGAATTTTGTTGGCTTCGCAGAAAGGTCTCAATCCCAGGATACAATTTCAAATCTTGAAGAATATGAACTCAAGCAGATTACAAAGGCAGAGGCAGCTGAAATGAGCGTTTGTTTTGCACCTCTTATTTTTGTCAACGATTTTATGCAACGATGCAGCGCCACGGCAAAGAATAAATCCTTTTTTTCTTCCATTTTTATCCAAGTCAGTTTTTGTATAAATGTTAAGCAGTTTGACAATTTCATTAGCCAGATATAAATGTATCGCACTGAGTTGATAATTTGACGCCGGCTATCGACATACCACATTGGTTTCTGTGAAACACAAATTTACCGCACACCAATTTTGCGAGTGTGAACACTAAGCAAACGAAATTTCAACAAATTTCGATTAAAATTTTTTGTGAAAATTCAACAGAAATCAGTCAAACTCAATGACGTTAAATTTTCATTTATTTGAACGCCTGGATATAAAAACAAAAATATTTCAAAAAAGATTTTTGCCGAAAAAGAATTCATTTTTAAACCCCGAAAAATTTTAAAAAAATCCAAAAAAAACTATTTTTATTTTTTCTACTTAAGAATCTTTTCTTCTACAAAGAAAACCAGATAACGATTATCAAAATCTATGAACAAACACAACGGCTGTAAGCAATTTAGTACATAACGAGAGGGCCAAGCTAACTTCGTCTGTGCCGACGTTTTTATACCCTTGCAAATGTTTTAATATATTAGAGTTTCAGAACGCCAGCATTAAAATCAACAATTTTTCTAAATAAAACCCATTTTCCAACCGATGGCTCCTATGGCAGCTATAAGATATAGTCATCCGATTTTGACCAAAACTTCCAAATCTGTGGAAAAGCATATAATATTAATAAACGCTGAGTTGGGAGACGTTAACATTAAAAACAAAATAGTTTTTCTCACAAAGACCCACTTTTCAACCGATAGTTCTTATGGCACCTATCCGGTCGGTTCCGACATATTAGCAGTGTGCAGTAAAAAGAAGACTCTGTGCAAAGATTCAGGTCGATAGCTTCAAAATTGAGAGACTAGTTCGCGTAGAAACAGACAGACAGACAGACGAACAGACGGACGGACAAAGCTCAATCGACTCAGCTCGTCGTCCTGATCAAGAATATATATAGTTTAAAGGGTCGTAAATGAATATTTCTATGCGTCGCAAACTTCTGGGCAAAATTATAATACCCTTTGCAAGGGTATAAAAATGTGGTATATTTGTGATTATTTAAAAATAAATTTTTGTTTGCTCCATATGAACATTTAAAATACAATACTTAAATTTGACTGTTAGTTCCTTTACTCAATTTGATCCATCTACGGTACGTGTGAAACGATTTTCCTTACTAATACCTTATTGTCTTCGTAAAAGTGCCATCCTTAAGTAGAAAAAATAAAAATAATTTTTTTTTTTTTTTTTATATTTTTCCTAGGCGTTTCAAAATTAAATTTCTGGCATTTTCGAGCAAAAAATTTGATTTTTTTTAGATATATTTGGTCGTTGACTCCAAACTGCTTAACCGATTTTAAAACAATGTTTTACGCGATTATTGTCAACTGAATTACCTTTCGATTCATTTCTCGCTTGAAGTCAGATATGTCTTAAAATGTGAGAGCACCTACCGAAAAATTGAAAAAAATTCATGTTTCAAATACGGAACCATGAAAAAATTTTTGAAATCGATTTTTGAGATCACCATTCCAAACTACACTAAAAAAATATTTCAGTTTAAATGGCTCATTTAATTTTTATTTTTGTCAACTAGTGTAATCAAATGAAAATTTGTCAAATTTCGCGGTTCTTTGTACCATTTAAATAAAACCTATGTAGCCTATGTTCAACTCCAGGCTATCAATTATCTGTGTGCCAAGTTTCAGCCATATTTTCCGCCATTTGTGCGTTAAAGCGTTTTAAAAAATACTCTTATAATAATTTTAATAATTTCGCGGTTTTTTTGGACTGTTCACAGACTTGAGATACAGCCTGATCGCCATGAACATACTGTGAAATTTTCGTAAAGATCGGTTCAGCGATTTGGACGCCCATTAGGACAAAATATACAAACATACTTTCACTTTTATACCTATATATGTATAGATGTATAGATTACACATTTCTATTATGAGCACTTAAAATTATTGACTTTAAAATCAAAATGGAAAATTTTTTGAATACAAAAGTGCAGACCATTAATTTTTTATTGGAAAAATTGTTGTGTGTAAAATTTTGAATTTAGCAACGTTTTTGTGTGTATTTATACACTAATGGGTCAGTCCAAGTTCTATTTTGAATCAGCACTTAAACCTACATGTTCCCTTATAATGATATATTTTCAGCTGGAAATTAAAAGCCCAATAGCTTTAAGCAAACTAAATTGCATTGACAGTTAGTGCGCTAATCCTTTAATCTATTCATTCTCTTTTGCCTTTTCAACTTGAACACAGAGCCACCTGAATGGGCGGACAAAAACAGACTACTTCACACCCAGCATAAAAAATGAATGAACCAAACACGATGTTCTGCTCGCATGTTTTCCTGCTTGCAGTGGGTCGACGACTGTGAGAATCCATTGAAAAACAATCAAAATATTGCATGATATTTCTTTGGCTCTCTGGGCAATGTGCCAACTCGGTGGCTAATGGAGGAAGGCCTAAACTAGTTCAAGTACACACACGCACAACATATTCCGTCTGAATGTATGTATGATATGTAAAATGCGCCTGACGTGCGTTCCCATACCAACCAATTCAAAGAAATTTTTGGTATGACTTTTGTATTTGTTGTTTCGTTGCGGGTATTTTTACTATATACATTTTTGCACAAATTCTTCAGAATGAAAACGAAAACTAAAAACGTTTGAAAGTTCGTGTTGTGCTTATTATAAAATTTTTGTCGGACAGCAGGAAAGGGGTGGGCATGACTTTTGATGGGCTTGTAGTATTTCATGGCATTTGTTCCAAAAGCTTTTCAATCATTGAATTGTGTTTACTTTTCAACCAATTTTGTACACATTAAACCTTAATAATAAACAAGTAAGAAAGTATACTATGAACCCTCAAAGTTTGTATATATACATATGATCAATTTTAGTTAGAAGTGGCACAGCACACATAAAGTGTGTAAAGTGCTGCCCATTGCCGTTGCAGTCAGTGCTGCCAATCATAATTTTTTGTTTTTCTTATATTTTGACTATCGTTCATCCGATCTTTATTATTTCTTGCGCAATCGATAAATACGATCGAGGTACGAACCATCAATCTGCAAAACTGTGGAAGGCATGGTTGTTCCCACAAAAGTTGTTCGCGCACGAAGCACTGCGAAGCAAATAGTTGTCAGATTATTCGGCCGAATGCGTCATGTGGCCACTGTTTCGCTTGAGCAACGTAGGACGGTCGATTCTAAGGGGGACACAGCCATTTGTTGAACAAAAGTCTTCGGAGAAATTTGCAAAACCAACCGCCGAAGACGAATCATTCTCCATCATGACAATGCGAGCTCTCACACATCACGTCAAACAAGCGACTTTTGGGCCGGCCAGAACGTCGAATTTATGGGTCATCAGGCTTGATTTAGCACCCAATGATTTCTTTATATTCCCAAACATCTAAGATAAATTGCAAGGTAAATGTTTTTCTACGCAATACGAAGCTTTTGATGTGTTTAAAACCCATGTTTTGAGAAACAAAAAATAGAGGGAAGCTAACTTCGGCTGTACCGAAGTTTATATACCCTTGGAGCATAATATATGCTGCCACTTTGTTATATGGCTATACGATATATTCATCAAAAAAGTTTTTCTCAATTGAACTACATTTTAGACCGATCGTTCCTATGGCACCTATATGCTATAGTCATCCGATTTAAATCAAACTTGACAGAATTGTGTGGTAGTATATATTAATGATCTGTACAAAGTTTGGGAGCGAAAGCATTGAAGTTTTTCTCACTAAGACTATTTTTCAGACCTATTTTTTGTATGGCAGCTATACTATATAGTTCTCCGATTATTATAAATCTCGGTGAAATTATGTGAATTCATAGAAAACTTATAAATCCGAGGGTTGGGAGCGATAGCAATAAAAACAAAAAAGTTTTTCTCACTAAAACTACTTTTTCAACCGATCGTTCCTATGGCAGCTATATGCTATAGTCATCCGATCCGGCCGGTTCCGACAAATGTGCAGCGTATTTTTACCAAAAGACTTTGTGCAAAGTTTGGTTATGATAGCTTTAAAACTGACGGAGGACGGTCCGCAGTTTTCCCTCCAGATCCCACCCCCACCCCACTCACTCTACACCCAATTCCCCCCAGTTTCCACTCACTTCGCACCCACTTTCCGCCCACATCCCTTCCACATCCCTCCCACCTCCCGCCCACTTCCTAGGCAAATCCCACCCACATCCCTTCCACTTCCCGCCCACATCCCATCCACTTCCCATCTACATCCCCCACATCCCACCCACTTCCTATCTGCATACCACCTACATCCCATCCACATCCCTCCCACATCACACCCACATTCCACCCACTTCCCGCCCATATCCCACCCAATATTCTCCCACTTCCCAGTGGGCATCCCGGCGGTATTTCCTACATCGGATAATAAAAATACAAATGAATTCTCGTTTTGACCTTACAAACCGAATTTTAAGTTAATTGGATAACAATATTTATTTTGCTTGTAGAATTTTCCGGGCATTTTCACGCCTGGGGGCGGATTTTCCGACATTGAAAAATCACATTTCAAATTATTTCGTATTCCGCCCTTACAAACCGAGTTTCATGCCAATCGGATGAAAAATCGTTTTTTGCATGCAGAATTTTCCGGCCATATTCCCCGTGGGCGGATTTTCCAAAATCGGGAAAACACGTGTCGAATTATTTTGCGCACTATTCTTACAAACCAAGTTTCAAGTCAATCGGATGAAAAATAAAATTTTGGTGGGTGGAATTTTTCAAAACCCCGTCTTAGTACGCACTTTCACCACTAACAGAAACTCCTGTCCAAATTTCAGCTTTCTATCTCTTACCGTTTAGGCTGTGCGATGATTGCCAATCAGTCAGTCAGTGAATCAGTGAATCAGGACACTCTCTTCTATATTTATAGAGATCTGTTCTAGTTTCCCAAATCAATTGATCGAAATTGTTATAAATTGTGATTTATAAGAAACGATTAAAGAATTTTACCGAATTTTCCAATTCAAATTCCTCCTGATTTGCTCGAAAACCTGAACAGACTTGATAATGTTGTAAATGTAAATGTTTAAAAAAATGTGTGGTGGAGAAATGAATTTTACAGTGAAGTTTAAAAACTCCTACATTAACTTCAGTATTTTTCGTTATTCTAAGGACTCTCAAAGCCAGACAGGGTATAGTTTGGGTATAGCTTGGATAGTTTTGGATAAGGCTGAAGTAAATACACAAACACGAAACGAAGTTTTTCGATCTAATTGAATGTAGCAATCCAGCGATTGTCAATCGACATATAAATACTAAGGGCTAATTTTTGTGTTTTTCCTTTTTTTTTTGGGGCATTCAAAGGTGGGAGGCAGAAAATTCATAAAAACTTCCAACTGATTTACGCACGACAATTGTGGGCGTGTCTTTTAGTGACAATGCGTGACAGTCACCGGCTTGAACCTGGTCACGTGTTTGGGAATGGCCCTTTTTATGTCACGCAATCCGACTCGAAAATGTCTTAATTTATGTTTTAGCCACACGCTTGGTGAAACACGCCCAAACCCCAAAACCCGGGCACGCCCAACCAGGCATCTCTGCTCATCTCGTCTCAGCTTGAGAGGAAGCCATAGGAAGTGTACCATTCCCTTTATACTAGTAAGTATGTAGTATACATACATACAAACATACATATGTACATCTTATGAATATTGGGTATTTATAACCGCATGCACTGGTTAAGTGGGGGAGGGGAAAAGGAGGTGAGGTTGGTGTTCAATGTACAAATTGAAATGACAAATCGAAGTGACAGCAGGAAACGAGCTTCGGTGGATGGCTACATGGTCGTCAACAAGCCAAGCGGTGGCTGTCATGCGTGTCCCATTGTGCTGGTGCTGCTGTCTGCCGTATCCGAATCCAATTGAATGCAACAGAAACAGAAATTGAATAAGAGTCAAAAGCAAAATCCGCTTTAGGTCTTGTGCGCCACCAGCGAGTGTGTGTCTCTAAGGTCTTTGTATGTACATTAGGGTGGACCGTATATGTCAAGATAAGTCTGTGAGTATATACTGAGTCTGCAAGTCAAAAGTCATTGACTAGGTCATTCGAGTGGAACCCATTGTATGACGTTTTGTTCGAATTTGAAAAACCGACCCCAGCAACCAAAGATTTTAGCCACAGTTGCCACTTGGAAAAATTCGAAACGGCTCCATTTAGGAAATAAAAGTTTCAAAATATATTTGAAAAGGCTCTATTTCAATGAAAAAATATCCTGAACTACATTTTGTCAAAAAAGTACAGGGAATTATTGTTTTTTTAATAACTTTATTTATAATACCTAAAAAATTAAACATAAAATGAATTGTTTCTTAGGTCATTTGTTGACCCAACTAAAAAAGTCTGAGTATGAACAAAGCTCTCATTCATTTTCCTCATTTATTTCATTTCACTTGAAAATAATTTTTCTGGCGTTATCATTTAAAGGGATTGAAAGTCTTCTCACGAAAAGTCGAATTATTTGAATATTTGGAAAACTAACTGCAAATAAAACTTGCGCACTGTTGTGTACGGTATGAGGGTAGTTTATGGAATCGCCCATATATTTATTTTATGTGTTTTGTTTAGCCTTTAAGTTGGCTACCTCATTTGGTATAATGTTGTTAATCTCTAAGCACTGAGCCAAAAAGAATAACTGGAGTGCATCCCATTGATTATATTACAGGGTGGGCCATCTAGTGTTTGGAATTTGAACTATTCATAATTTGACTTTCAAAACGTCAAATGTCATTCGGAAAGCGTCTAATATTGAGTAAAAACTTTGACATTTACGAAATGTGTTGCTATTCGCTTAAAGAAAGTTGGGAAATATTATGAACATTTTTCCAAAGTGGTGAGTCCTCGACTCAAACTGTGCGAAATTTGGAAAAAAGCATTTAACAATAATAACTCAATTTGTGAATCAATTCGTGAAGCGAGTTCGTGAAACTGGAATGCTGGTGGATAAACCAACCCGTGTAGATACTCGTCCGGTGTGCTCGACCGAAAACATTGCCAAGTCAGCCGTGGTGGTCGTTTGACCGAAATAACCTTACCAATTAATGTTCTACCTTTAATAAATATCGAGCCGTTTATTTTTAAAAGGAAAGAAAAAACTTAACAAATTGTACTTATTTATTTATTTTCTACCCTTTTAAAATTTTTAATTTTTCGATCACTCTTCTAGTTTGTCTGGCTGCTCGGGGGCAATAAATTCCCCCATCGGTATTTATAATGTATGGAAATGAAAACTTTCTCGTAAATTAAAGAAAAAAAAATAAAATTGGCCAAGTAAAAATTGACACAAGCCTTTTAGGATTGTTTCAATGCTTTTCTACTTGATTCAATAAGAATATAGTATGATTCGTACTTGAAAGTTCAATCTGAAGGTTGAGATCAAATCATTTGAGCTTGATAAACTCTGCATAAATATTATCTCATGTCACATACAGGGTTGCCCATATTCGACGGACCCATCTGGCAACGCCATAACTTTTGACAGAGATGTCAGATCGCTTAATGACATACCGCGTTTGAAGCGTCAGTCCAAGCAGATTTTTACCATGGAACAATACACGCCACGCGAGCGCTCTGAAATAGTTGAAATTTACATTCAACAGAACAAGTCAATGTGAAAACTCAACGTGCTTTTAAAAAATTAAAAATTAAGCCCATTTCACATTGAATGGGACCGTAAATAAGCAAAATTGCCGTATTTACGCCACTGAAAATCCTGAGGAGATTCAAGAAGTGCCTCTTCATGACGAAAAAGTCACAGTTTGGTGCGGCGTTAGTGCGAAAACGGTCATTGGGCCGTTTTTCTTCCAAAATGAAAATGGCCATGCTGTTACCATCAACCAGGAGCGTTATCGCGACATGATGACCAATTTTGTGATGCCAATTATTCGTCGAAAGCGTATGAGGCAGTTCTGGTTTCAACAAGAAGGCGCTCCACCGCACACAAGTCGCATAACAATCGATTTTCTGAAGAAATTGTTTCCGGGCCGTTTGATGTCGAAAAGTGGTGATTTGGACTGGCCACCGCGTTCGCCCGATTTGACGCCGCCTGACTTCTTCTTGTGGGGATATTTGAAGTCAAAGGTTTACGTTAACAAGCCAAGGACCGTAGAAGAGCTCAAGGACAACATTCGTGAAGAAATAGCCGCTATTCCGGCCGAAATGTTGGCGAAATCGATGGAAAATGCTGCAAAAAGGGCACAATACGCCATCAACGCCAGAGGCGGCCATTTGAGAGATATCATATTCAAAAATTGATGTAAACAAATCTACTTGGAACAAATTAAATGATTAAGATTGCCAACCGCCAAATTTTTATTTTTTTCTTTGATTTTTTAAAAAAACATGGGTCCGTCGAATATGGGCAACCCTGTATTAGTTAGCAAACTCATCTGAAACGGCTTGACCGATTTTACTAAAATTTTTTTGTATATATTTGGCAGGTGTGGAATAGGTTTTAAACTATATTTCGAAACGCTAGGTGATTTGGTTGTAATTTACTAAAATATCGGAATAACATTTTTCATCAATCGTTTCAATTTGCCCTATCTGTGTGTGGGTGTTACAGTTAATAATGCCAGAGGGGTGGCTATTTGTTCCGTCGTACGAATGCAGCAACACACATGCGAAATGTTAGGGCAGCAATAACAGATCAACTATTACATGAAATAAATGAAATTACGGGTGTCAAAATGTCGCAACAGCGTTCATCTCAATTGCAAGAGGCACGAGCTTTTCGAAGTCAACAACAAAAATTGGGGCATAATCAAGCGCGCCGGGCACATCTTAACACACGCATTTACATCTGCTTCGTTTCTTCGTCTCGCATTCGAGTATGAATATATATTGAATATTTCGCACATCCGAAAGCTATGGACAAAGATTGTCCCAATTGTCATGCGCTCAAATTCAAAAATGAGTCCGCCGAGATGTGTTGCGCATCAGAAAAAGTGTAACTACCTGAAATTCAGACGTTACCAGAACCATTGAAGGACTTTATCATCGGCACGGATCCAGATTCAAACCATTTGTAGATTTAATTCATGCTTTCATATGACTTCGTTCGGAGATACAGAAATAATGTACAATACTGCAGCAAATGGTCAGCAATTTAATACAACCTTCAAAATCAAAGCCCAAGTGTACCATAAAGTAGGCTCATTGCTGCCAATGCCAAACGAACCATATAAATTTTTACAAATCTACTTTATGTGCGGTGAGGACGTCAATAGTGTATGTCGATGCACGTTGTACCTAAAATAGCCTCAATTCGACTAACGCCAGCCGCATCGTCGGCGAGCTGGACTCCTTTTAGAATGAGCACAATGAATTATTGAAATTCTTTAAATCACACATGCACGAGTTGCAAAGTGACAATCACGCTATTGTTATCAATCCCGATAAAACACCAGCTGGAGAGCAAGTGCGTAGAATTAATGCGCCTGCATTATTTTCAGACGTTCTCTTCTTTACAAATAAACTAGCACCCGTCGCGCTAAGGTGAGCCTTCACTTTTCAAAATATTTCGCATTTATATCCGTACAAACCAAGTTTCAAGCCAATCGGATGAATAATAGTTTTTTTTTATGCAGAATATTACGGCCATTTTCCTCGTGGGCGGATTTTCCAAAATCGGGAAAACACGTGTCGAATTATTTACAAAACAAGTTTCAAGACCATCGGATGAAAAACAAATTGTTTCCTGACGCTTTAGCAGCTTTTCCGTGTGGAATTTTCCAAAACCCTGTCTTAGTACTCACTTTATCACTAATGGAAACTCCTGCCCAAATTACAGCCCTTTATCTCTTACCGTTTAGGCTGTGCGATGATTGCCAATCAGTCAGTCAGTCAGAATACTCTCTTTAATAGATATGTAATTGTAAAAAATGTAAAATTGACTGTACCAGCTCCCCAAAGGGGCCAATCCTAGCTTCTCTCAATCTCTTGGCGTGTGTGCTTTAAATTTTTCGCACAAGAGAAAGAGACCTAACAGTTTTAACGCAAAGTTTGAGAATTTGCCTTTTCATGACTAGTTACTTCACAGCTGGCGCCAATAGCTGGTGAAGGTGACTAGCTATTTTTCTAAAGAAAGAAAAAAACTTTTATTATTAGATGTTCAGAGGCGGGATCGAACCCACAACCTCCCGCCCAGCAGTCCAGCACTCTAACCGCTGGGCCACACTCTGCCATTTTATAGATATAGAGATTGAAATATTTTCTTATAATTTTGTATAAAAAACTGGCTTTAATTCCTAAAAATATATTTAAGGTCTGAATTGGGTCGGGTCGGGATAGACGTGGGCTGGATCGGGAAGGGACAGGATTGCATTTAAAATTTGAATTCGGGATCGGGACTGGAACGAATTTTCCCTCCCGTGTCCATCACTAATACGAGCTTAGATATAAGCTCATGTGCCCGTATGCAACAAAAATTAAAGTCCTTAAAATAACCAAAAAACGAGACGAAAAGGTTTAAATGTTCCCAAAACCAACTGAACTACCATACCCATTAAAAAGGGGAAAGGGAATCAAGAGTATGTCCCCGGGACGAAAACATTTCCGATCCTATAAAGTACATATATTTTTGATCATCATGAACAGCCGAGATTTAGCCATTTTCGTCTGTCCGCCTGTCTGTATGAACGCATCGATCTCAGAGACTATAAGATACTCGAGTACGATCTTTGCAGTACATAGGTGTACACCGTACCCAGTTCAAGTATGTTTCAGATTTGAAAAATTTTCCCACCTCCTCCCTTAAACAGCAAAAAACTGTCAGATCCATAACTTTGAAGTTACAACCTCGTGGCTTAATATATATTATATTATCTCCATTGTACAGAGTATTTCGGAGTCGGGCCACTGGTCTGCAACGCTCTTACCTGTTTGTTTTGCGGATGGCAAATTGAAAAAAAAAAATCAAATAACTTTCGGCCTTCTGTGTGATCTTCTGACAATAACGCTATATACAGATTCGGGAATAGTACATACATCCAAGTCATCAAGCCTCTACAATTCTCTAGAAGATTTGGTCCGGAGGCTAAAGCACCTCGTAGAGCTTAAGGTTCGGTTCGCGGATCGGTTCTTGAGCTTAAAACACCAACATTTTTGGTTTGAGCCTGGGATTATATGTTTTTAGATTAATAAAACTTTTGCCCTTTATTTAATGAGAGTTTGAAGTGTCGACGGAGAGTCTCGAATATCCTATGCACTTATGGGCGGAAGCATTTTCAAAGCAGCGTGCGTTCACACCAAACTAGCAGTATCGCCAAAGGCACTCGAAGACGTGAATTATCTACTAAACTCTGGAGCAACACTATAGCCGCACCTTTTTTTTCAGTGTTCGCATAGAAACACCATTTGAAAGAACGTTAAAAAAGAGAGAAAATAAATGACAAGCATCAACACTCGCAATATTAAAACTAACCCTTATGTTTCATTTTCGATTTGAGCGAGCTGCATCACTATAGCCTCACTTCACTATATTAAATAAACTATAGAAAATTGTTAACTAATTAATTAGGGTGTTCACCAGCTTTCGTAAAAGCGGTAAATTTCAAAAGTTTACGACACAACAACAAAACACATATAGGGTGTTCACCAGCCCTCGTAAAAACGTAAATGGTAAATTTACCACACATGAGCTAGTGAGCGCCCCTTGTGATTTACCCTAGTAATTGTTGTGGTAAACCAGCTGTTTTTAACAGGCTACGCATTTTGCCCTTAATATTTACAAAGGATTTCAGACGCCTCAGTGGCGTAGAGCACTGTATGCATAACTCATAAACAGGAAGTCGTGTGGTCGAACCATGCAAGCTGAATTTTTATACCCGTTACTCGTAGAGTAAAAAGGGTATACTAAAGTCGTGCAAATGTATGTAACAGGTAGAAGGAATCATTTCCGACCATACAAAGTATATATATTCTTGATCAGCAACAACAGCCGTGTCGATTTAGACCTGTCCGTCTGTCCGTCCGTCCGTCCGTCCGTCTGTATGAACACCTAGATCTCAGAGATGGTAAGAGACAGAGGTTTAACATGTATGGGACAAATGCTTCTTTTATCTGCACGCAGATCAAGTTTGTTTCAAATTTTGGCCACGCCCCCTCCCGCCCCCGCAATTTGGAAAAAGTTATATCTCCTACAGTTTTAAAGATAGAGGATTCGTACCTTCTAGAGATAGTTAGTAATTAGCAAAATGAATCGATTTGCCGAAGGAATGATAAAGATCGGATGAGCGGTTCTCAAGTTATGAGCAAAAAAGTGAACCAAGCCCTCCCCGCTACCACCCTAAAAAAATGCTGCATACTTTTTGGATGGTCACACTAAGGTACGCGGGAACACTGTTAAACCTGTTTTTTCATGAGTAACGGGTATATCGAAGTCGGTTAGAGCCGACTTTAACTTATGCTCTCGTTAAATTATGGTTTGTAGTTGAACACCTTTTCAGACCTCGGCTATATTTTTGGTACTTAAAAAAACGAAAAAAAAAATTAAAGTCGGCTCTAACCGGAATATCTCGATACTCATACCTACCGAAAAAAACATGTTTAACAGCGTTGCCGCGTTGCTTAGTGTGACTATCCAAAAAGTATGCAACATTTTTTAAGGGTGGTAGCGGGGAGGGATTCGTTCACTTTTTTTGCTTATAACTTGAGAACCGTTTATCCGATCTTTATCATTTCTTCGGCAAATCGATTCATTTTGCTAATTACTAACTATCTCTAGAAGGTACGAATCGTCTATCTTTAAAACTGTAGGAGATATAACTTTTGGCGTGGCCAAAATTTGAAAAAAACTTGATCTGCGTGCAGATAAAAGAAGCATTTGTCCCATACATGTCAAACCTCTAT
Organism: Lordiphosa stackelbergi; assembly: GCA_018904235.1. Taxonomy (NCBI): domain Eukaryota; kingdom Metazoa; phylum Arthropoda; class Insecta; order Diptera; family Drosophilidae; genus Lordiphosa; species Lordiphosa stackelbergi. Next base: position 10,298 of record JAEIFU010001638.1, on the reverse strand, counting down.
CTCTTACCATCTCTGAGATCTAGGTGTTCATACGGACGGACGGACGGACGGACGGACGGACGGACGGACAGACGGACAAGGCTAAATCGACTCGGCTGTTGATGCTGATCAAGAATATATATACTTTATATGGTCGGAAATGATTCCTTCTGCCTGTTACATACATTTGCACGACTTTAGTATACCCTTTTTACTCTACGAGTAACGGGTATAAAAATAACGGTTAATTTTTGCACTGAGAGTGTTGATACCGGGACAATTATTTTTCGTAACGCTCTTTCAAATGGTAATCGCAAAGTTTTTCTAGCTGTACTGTTTCTATGCGTACGCTAAAAAAACAAGGTGCGGCTAGTGTTGCTCCAGAGTTTACATCAATAAAAGCTGCACTGGAGCTTGAATGTTGCGACTTTTGAGTGATTACGTATTTCCTTTAAAAGAAAAAATCTAAATATTTTATTGTCAATACACCATATTCATTATTTATCCTTATAATGACCTTGACGCCTTCCCAAAGTGCCTGGTGGCACGACTAAAGACGTGCAAATGTTTGTTACAGGCAGAAGGAATCATTTCCGACCATATAAAGTATATTTATTCTTGATCAGCAAGACGAGCTTAGCCGATTGAGCTTTTTCCGTCCGTCTGTCTGATTTCTAAGCGAACTAGTCCCTCAGTTTTGAAGGTATCGAGCTGATCATATTGCGTAAAGTCTGCTTTTGACTGCACACTGCAAATATGTCGGAACCGCCGGGATCGGATGACTACTTCTTGAAGCTGATCGGTCAGAAAATGGGTTTTAGTGAGAAAAACTTTTTGTTTTCAATATTAGCGCTCTTTTCATTTGATCTGCAAAGTTTGGTCGAAATCGCTAACCGTTGAAGTAAGCTTTTTCAAATGTATTAAAACTTCGGCTCTGACGAAGTTAGCTTTGCTTGCTCGTTCTTCTTTAAACTCGAAATACGTCGAATTAAGATATGATTTTAAAGCGCATCTCTACCAGAAAATTAGCAGAAAACTATTCCAATCTCAGAGTATTTTGCCAAATTGTGTACCGAACCTTTTTTCCAACAGATAATTCAAGGGAAATTTTCAAAATTTTCTGATTATTTATGTAATGTAATGTATGTAAAATTGGCTATACCAGCCCCAAAGGGGCCAAGCCAAAGCTTTTCTCAATCTCTGCTGGCTAAAAAAAAGAGAGCTTCAATAATGGAAAACGCCCCAAAGATGAATTAATTTGCCAAATTCCTAATACCCCGCCCCACACTGTAGAATATTCAAAGATTTTAAATTTATTGTTGAAATTTGTGTCCTTTCAACGAAAAGTCGCGATATTGTTTACCATATTTGACAATTTATTGGTCCCGTTCTCAGGCTTTACCAATTGTTAAATTTTGTCTCACTGTGTAGAAGGCTTTCGATTAACTGTTATCTTGGCTGCAAAAAGAGACGACAAAATGGCAAGCCAAACTGTTACTGGTCCACCCTAATGTGCATATGTATGACTGCGTGTCTCTTTGTCGCGCCTTGGAAAAATCATATTTCGTTGTTGTTGCTGTAGCTGGTGTTGTTGTTTGCCTCTAATTTGTGTTTTTTAGTTGCGTTTAATGCTCTCTGAGGGCGGACGTCGCGGTTGGCATCGACGTCACAGGCGTCGTCGCGGTCGCTGTCACCTAGCTAGACTAGCTAGCTATTGCCATTGCCATCATCATATCATCATCACTCGCAAAGTTGCCGCGCGTTGTGTTGGTCGGACGGTCGTTCGCCTCTCGCAATCCAATCCTCTCCGCCCACTAGTCCGCCATCCGTGCTCGATCCTGGCCCACCATGAACACCACGGCCACTATGATCGCCCACATGGCGCCCAGTCGGAATACAACACCCGAACAGCTGGCCCAGCTTATTGATGTGCATTTGGGTGATTTGCGCGAGCCGGAGCCCAACTGGACCCTGGCCTCGTCGGAGGTGGCGGGTCGTGGGGTTTTTGCCACGCGGGATATAGCTGCCGGCGAGCTGATCTTTCGCGAGGTAGCTCTAGTCGTGGGTCCCACAGCACGCAAGGGGTCGCAGCTAAACACGTGCGTCTGCTGTCATCGCCTGTTGCCGGTTCAGGGCTTTCTCTGCTCGCAAAATTGCACGCTGCCCGTTTGCTCGAGCTGCTCAGTCTCGGACACGCATCACGAGGAGTGTGCCCACTTTCGGCGCTGGCAGCCCAAAGATCTCAGCGATAGCGATGCCAAAGAGCAAGTGAATCCTCTGTCGTTGCGCATTCTGACCGCTATTCGGGTAATCCATCTCGGAAAGGAGAAACGTGCACTGGTGGACGCCATGCAGGCGAATCCGGAGCGCGCCTATCGGCAGGAGATCATCAAAGCGGCACAATGTTTTCGCAACTTTCCCACCACCGATAAGCCCTTTATGGATCAGCTGTTCCGCATTGTGGGAGTGCTGAATACGAATGCCTTTGAGGCTCCATGTCGCGTCGATGGGCACGAGACATTGCTGCGTGGTCTCTTCCCGCTGACGGCCATCATGAATCACGAGTGCACACCAAATGCCAGTCACTATTTCGACAATGGACGCTTGGCGATAGTGCGGGCGGCCCGAGCCATTCCCAAGGGTGGCGAGATCACCACCACCTACACAAAAATATTGTGGAGCAACCTGACACGCGGTATATTCCTCAAGATGACGAAGCATTTTGTATGCAAATGTGAGCGGTGTGATGATAATTCTGTGAGTGTTGGGATCGGGTTAAACTGTGTGTTATGAGTGGAACTCTTCTGAATTTTCCAATACAAAACCAAATCTCTCACGAACTTCTTCCAAATTGTTTCCCACTGAACACAATTTTATTCAAAAACACGCGGAAAACGATTCATTGTTCTCTCAGAGAGAGCGTTTTCTCATCTTATTTCTTAAGTTAGCTGACAGTTATCTGCTAAAAGGCGTTCGTGCTTACAAATCGTCAAAATGTTTTGTCTTTGGGACAAAGCTCTGTGGAAAACTCGCTAAACCTCATAATCGAGCAGGAAAAGAACGTCAATAAAATGGGCTTATTTTTTTATGTATTAACCATACTTTGAAAAGGTTGTTCTCACATTCGGCAATACACACGCATATGAGCCGACTGCTTGCCGAAGTCAAGCCTCAGAGTGTTCAAGAGTCAGTCGCAGTGACTCTTTAAGACAAGACACTTCACTGACAGTTGCCACAAAAAAAAAATTTTTTAATTTTTTTATCTAAAAAACAAATGAAATAGTTGATTCCTTCACGTTTGTCCATCTCAATATCAGTCGTTTAAAGTTTCAAAGCAGTCAATACATTCACACATCTGCTGTCCTCTCTTCTTGGGGAACCCTGTTTTACAGCATCATAAAGAGTCGGAGTACGTTGACCTCGGAATTTCTTTTAAGCAGGCAATAATTCCAAAACGACTTTCGGTTCGGGTACGTCCCGAACTTAATATTTCGGTCGAAGATTCTATTTCGGTTTTTGGTTCCGATATGGTACGCGGATTCTTATTTCGGTATACCAGAACGTACCGGTATAAGTACTATTTTTATACTTTGTACCAAAGGTACACAAAGTATATTAAGCTTGTGCAAAAGCATGTAACAGACATGCATCATCTCCGACCCCAATAAGCACATATGTATATTTGTAATCAGCATCACCAGCAGAGTCGATTTAGCCACATTCGTCTGTCTGTATGAACGCCCAGAATTCAGAGGTCTTAAGGGATAGAGGTTTGAACATGTAGGACAAAAAGTTTATTTGCGAGATCAAGTTTATTTTCAGTTTTTGTCAAGTCTTTGACGCTATATGTTTGTACCTTAAAGACATATTTAGTAGTCAAGATAATTTATCGATTTGTTAAAAAGTATATGATCGGATAATCTATAGTCAAGTTATGAGCAAAAAAAGTTAGTGACAAAAATGCTGCCACTGCAGTTACAGAGTAAAATAAAGTCGGTCTGGACGACTTTCTATTTGTTTTAAAAACGGAAAAATTAAATCAAAATCATTTTATTTGTGTTTTATTAAATGAAACATAGTTTAACATAAATCTATCAATTATTGACATTCAAAGTAAAATTTAGAGAACATTCCACATTTCCTATTATTTTACGCATTTAACATGTATTAACTTATGATTGGATTAAATGAGATACTAGTTCTCAGATTTAACTTCGCTTGTGACACGTACAAGCGACTCCTGCGAGTATTCATATTGAATTCCTGAAAACAAAAGCTCAACACTTATTTCTGTGGGAGGTACTACTAGCACAACTTTGGATAATTCAAAGGGATCTGGAAATATTGTTGAATATTTTTGCTACCATCAAATATGTCAACCTTGCTAAGCATTTTTGTTTTAAATATATTTGCTGATTTCAAGAATTCCTGAGAACAAATATAGTTTTGATGATCCTTAGAGATATTTTTTAACTATCCATTTGACTGGATAGTTAACTGAGTTAGATATTAAATATCTATACGATATTTAACAATTATCCATTCGAATGAAAAAAAATTTATTTAAAACGTAAAAAATAAACATTTGATCTTTTTATACCCTTGGAAGAGGGTATATAGAAACTCGATGTTTGTCGGACGCATATATTCCAACAATTAATATATATTCTTGATCAGCCATGATAACATTTTAGTGTCCGTCTGTCCGTCCGTCTGGCTCCGTCGGTCTATGCTATCTCCTCCGTCAGTTTTAAAAACTTTGCATGAAGTCTTTGGTACAAATACGCTGCACATTTGTCGGAACCGGCCGGATCGAATGACTGTAGGGAATAGCTGTCATAGGAAGGATCGGTTGAAAAAGGTGGGTTCGGGAGAAAAACTTTTTTGTTTTCAATGCTATCGCTCCCAAACCTCGTATTTATGAGTTTTCTATGCTTTTATATAATTTAACCGAGATTTATCAAAATCGGACAACTATATAGTATAGCTGCCACCCAAAAGATAGGTCTAAAAAAATCTTAGTGAGAAAAACTTTTTTGTTTTTAATGCTATCGCTTCCAAACTTCAATATCAATATATATACTACCGCACAATGTTGTCAAGTTTGATTCAAATCGGATAACTATATCATATAGCTGCCATAGGAACGATCGGTCGAAAAAGTAGTTTTAGTGGGAAAAACTTTTTTGTTTTCAATGCTGTCGCTCCCAAACCTCGTTACTATGAGTTTTCTATTCTTTTACATAATTTCACCGAGATTTATCAAAATGGGACAACTATATAGTGTAGCTGCCACCCAAAAGATAGGTCTGAAAAAAAAGTTTTAGTAAGAAAAACTTTTCTGTTTTGAATGCTATTGCTCGCAAACTTTGTACAGATCAATATTATATACTACCACACAATTCTGTCAAGTTGGGTCCAATTTGGATGATATGCTATATTATATGCTATATATATCTACCATAGGAACGATCGGTCGAAAAAATAGTTCTAGTGAGAAAAGTGAGTTATAAATATTATCTGTTTCAACATAATTTTGTAGAGTTTGATCAAAATCGGTTGAATATATTGTTTAGCTGCCACAAAAAAAAAACTGGCATACATATATCTCTCCAAGCGGTATATAAACCTCGGTCGAGCGCGAGTTAGCTTCCCTCTATTTTTGGTATTTTTTATGTTGCGTCTACATTACTTCAAACTTCCGACAAACTTCGGTTTTAGACTGTATTTCCCAAAAAATTCAATTAAATTAATGTTGTCCATTATTCGAGTGTGCAGTTTTAGAAACATTATGTCTCGTTTAGCCAATGCTAAGTAGTTGTGTTCGATTTCAATTTTGCATTGAGTCCAGATAGAAAAAAATTCACGAATGACTTTCTCTGCAGTTCACTCTGCATTATTGTTGTTGCAACTTTTGCTGGTGCTAAAGAGCATAACAAGTTTCCCAATATTGTCCCACAAAAATAGGTTTCATAAAAAAACTAGAACAAGCTGCTGATAGGGTGGGCAAGAATTTGAGATAAATTTGAGTGCATTTTGGATCTGCATAACTTGTAAAGCATCGAACAAGTGACAATGTAATAGTGCAAGGAGAGAAAGATTTTGGTTTGTCATTTGTTCTCTATGTTTTGTGCCCATTAGCCACAGTGCAGCTTATGTATGTAGGTAAATGGTTACATCAAATAAATTTACGTTTATATCAAAATGTTTGCTAGTAAAGCCAAAAAGAAATAAACCCATACATGTTTATGTTAATAAATAATTATAGTTTTATTCGATTACAAAGGATTCAGTCACCAAATTTAGAAGTGTGCTTAAACGGCTGATTTTATATGTTATAATTATTTTATTCTTAGAAAAAGAATACAATTTTGGATTATTCTAAATCAAACACTGTTTTGTATGGAATCTTTAAAAAAAAAATAGAGGAAAGCTAACTTCAGGCTGGACCAGAAGTTTTTATAACACCTTGGAGCATGATATATTTCTGCAAGTTTTTAATATGGGGGTTATGATATATTCATCCGATTTTGATCAAACTCTCAAAATTGTGTTAAAGGACAGTTAATATTTATAAGTGAAACGCTACCATTGAAAACAAAAAGTTTTTCTCACTAAAACCTTTGCGACCGATCATTACAACTGGCTATATATATTCATCCGATTTGAATCAGACTTAACAGGGTGTGTTAGCATATCAGAATTTCAGTCAGTAACGAGTTTAGGGCGATGGCATTGAAAACAAAAAAGTTTTCATACTAAAACTTTTTTCAGATCTATTTTGTATGGCAGCTACACATAGTTGCCCGATTGAAACTTGCTGGAAATTATGTGAAAGCATAAAAACTAAATAAATACACGTGGTTTAATAGCGATAGCATTGAAACCAAAAAGTTTTTGAACTGCTTTCCATTGATCGTTCTGGCAGCTATATGCTATAGTCATCGATCCGGCAGGTTCGATAATACGCGTGTTTATACAGACTTCGATGCAAAGTTTGGTTGAATAACTGCAAAACTGACGGAGGGAATGGCACTGGCTCAGACGAACAGACGGACGGACGAACCCCGGACCGACGGACGTTGGAAACAGACGGACGTAGCTATATAAACTCTGGCTCGTCGCGCGCACGATCAGAAATATGTACGCTATGTGGTCGGAGATGCTTCCTTCTGTGCGCATTTACCAAACATCTGGACAATTTTAATATCACCCTCTCAAGGGGTATAGTGATCCCGTCGAATATGAGCAGCCCTGTATGGCCCAACTTTTAAAGTCAATTGTTCATTGTACAAACTTTTAAAAAGATTGCATAAAATCTAAAAATTTTAATCTCTTTAACGTTTTGTTCAAGCATTTTATAGCCGCAAGAAGCATTTCTCTTGTATGTGAGGGGCCAATTCAAGCTTAAATCCTTGAGAGAATGATGCCTTGTATGCGACAACCACAAGACCAGTTTTGGCAGCGGACTAAAAGAAAGATTACTTCAAAAGTACATAGACCCTTGGTCTTCAAACAAAACAAAAACAAAATCTCCCATTGCTTCCATATTTTTGAGCAATTGTTATTATATTTAGTTGCCAAACAAAAGGCTGCTGATTTCTGCGGGTATTTTAGTGTAAACGATTTTTTGCTGGTATCCACAAAGGAAACCACCTTTTTGTTGGGGAGCTCTGTCGAAATATCATAAGCTAAAAAAAATCTAGTACCAGAGATACCCACGTCCATCTGTCCGTCAATATAAACGAACAGGTCTCTGACATGGTAAGAGATAGAAACTTGACATGTATGGGACAAATACTTCTTGTACTTGCAGGCTGAAATATTTTAAAGTCACAGGTTGCCACTTCCCCTTCCGCCCCCGCAATTTAGAAAAAACTGTACATCTCCCACAGTTTTTGCAGAAAGATTCTTTGTACCTTCAAGAGATATTTCGTAATCACGATTATTTATCGATTCGCCAAAGGAATGATGAAGATCGGATAAACGATAGTCGAGTTATAAGGAAAACAAAAATTTTTGCTGGGTAGCACCGTTTCAACGGCGATGGGCAGCGCTTGACTCAATTTGTGTCTTTTTTTATCACTTTGTGTGACTTCTATAGAAAATTTAACAGATATATAGAAACTCTGCGGGATACAGAGTATGTTATAGTCGCGCTTCACCGACTTTCGAAGTTGTTTTTTAGGAAAATATAACATAAATATTTGAAGTCGATGTAGACCCATGGTTTCTTGGTGAAATTTTCTTAGAATTGACAGTAGATTTCGTTTACGTGTACGCTTTGTTCGTTTTTTTCCACCCATACAAATGGACCCCCCCTAATGTTCATCTCGAATGATTTTTTTTTTGTTTAGTGGCGCATACGTTTGTATAAGGTTTGAATTCTACAAAAACCATAAAGCATTCCTTTCTCATCCTAATCCAAAGTTTTAAAAAACTTACAGATTTTCTTCTGTTTAATCACTCAGAAAAAAAATCCGTTCTAAATGTACCAAAAACGAGTATTTTCGTTCTGAATTGTAGGGTAAGTCCGTTTTTTCTTATATCGTGAACGACAGGCTTGTTTAAAGAACGTTTTTTTTTGCTCCCCGAATTTCCAATTTAAAGAACTCTCCGTTCTTGCTATCGGATGGTAAAAATGTGGTGGTTCTCCGGAATCGCGGGGAGGAAAGACGGGACGACACACACTCCTTTTTTAGGGTGTAGCTAGATTTTGTTACAATTGAAAACTTTTTTTACGTTACATCCCCATTGATTTCAAAGCCAACTACATGCACTCAAAAAAAAATGTTTTCCCCTCACTCCCCTATCCTGTAACAATCAAATTGAGAAGGAATTTAGATCTGAACGAATAAATTTTTTTCAATAGCGTTCGTTCTCAAAATATTCATTCTAGTTTTTTGTTAGTGTAAAAATGTAGGAAAAATTACCTAAGTAGGCGCCAGAGGCCATTTTTTGGGACACCATCATTTAAAAATTTGTTGTTTTGGGAATTTCCGTTTGGTGCGGTTTGTTATACCCTTGAAGATGTATATTCAATTTGCCCAAATGTTTGTAACTCATAGAAGGATGCATCTTTGGCCAAATAAAGTTACGCTCAAAATAATGTATCGCCTAAAAAGCCAAAAAAATGGATTACAAATTTTGAAAAAATTACCAAGTCAAGGCCATGGGGTTCGTACTTTGTAGGACATACCTACCCCAAAATGAAGGCAGAAATTGCCTAAATTATGATTTATGAAATGATATGTGCTTGGATTAAGCTTAGAATTTCCTAAAATTTAGGCATTTTGAGTCTCAATTTGTAATTACCCAAATCTCGGCATTTTAGGTTTTAAAACTTATGATTGAGGTAATTAGTACATATGTTTTGGGTATTATATCCCCCGATCCCCTGGTATGTAATAACAACGGTTTTTTTCAAAAATTTAATTTTTATTTATTTCTTATTTATTTCTATAAATTTATTTAAGCACCGATATTAAATAAGATGAAAGAGCCAAAATTTTTAGCACGATATACTATATGTAATAGTGTGTATACAATAGAAAAATTGGCCCAACACTGCATATAATCGGTTCTCGTGTCCTTGATATAAGATAGTGAAATTATGAGCAAACGAAAGTTCGCAGCCAGAGAGAAGCATCTTCGAGCCAACAAAGTATAAATATTCTTGATCAGCATCAACAGACGGAAACAAACAGATCTCAGAGATGGTAAGAGATGGAGGTCCGACATGTATGTATATCTCTGATACTTGCAGGCAGATCATGTTTATTTTTCCTTCCGCCACCGCAATTTAGGAATAAATCATATCTCCCATACTTTTGTAGATTGATTGACGTCTATTGAAGAACTATTGTGTAATCAGCATTATTTATCGATCTGCAGAGTTTATTACAGTTGGGATTGAAAGACTTTCTCAGACGTTTTTTTTCAAAAATTGATTTATTTTGTTTGAAGTGAATTCCTCCAGACGTTTTCTATTTTATTTAGAAATTATACACAAAGGAACTACTATTGAACTCAATACTGACAACTAAGACGTTAAAATATTTCGTATTTATTCTTGGAGTTAGAGGCATGTTACAATTTGGTGCGTTGTACAAACTAATTTCTCCGTGCGCATGCGCATGAATTTTTGAGGTCTGTGACGGTACAATAGAATTTTTGTTGGTGACAAGCGATGCTTTGCACTACTCTTCTTTTGTTGTGTGTAACAATTTTTCATGAGTTAGAGGTTGCACTACAATTGAAAAGCTTTAAAACTTAAATATTTAATATGTAAAACTCTCTCAACTCAAATCTATGCCCAA
>JAEIFU010001637.1:0-62432 GCA_018904235.1 Lordiphosa stackelbergi | reverse complement strand
AGTCGTTCAGCTTAAGCCTCCGTGTTTTTTTTTTGTAAAGGTGCTGGCTCAGTGCTGGCTTTTACCCGGGTTGGCAGCAATATTCCAGCGGGAAGCCCAAGCACTGAAGCCGTCCAAGAAGGATTGCACTGTGGGTGACGCTCTACTGGCGATGGGGCTGGAAGCAAGGAAGGCGGTGTCATCAGCATAAGTGGCTACCAATGTGTTTTGTGCATCTGGGACCGGCAAGTCAGCGGTGTACAGGGTGTACAATACTGGGCCAAGTACACTTCCTTGAGGTACACCCCCTAAGCTGGACCATAAAGCAGCGAAATTCGAGAAAGGAGAGTAGCAAAGCGAATTGTTCAGTTGGGAGGAGGGGCTTGAGCTTAAAAAACAGGCCGTCATGCCACACGCGATCAAATGCTTGTCGAATGTCGAGGAAGACAGCAGTGCAGTAGGAGTCCTCCTCCATAGTCTCCAGGATGTGATTGCAAACCCTGTGTGCCTGTTCTGGGGCTCCGTGGGCACTGCGGAATCCAAATTGGTGTTCTGGAAGAGCTTCGTTCACAGTCTATATTCTTCAGAGACTTTGGTTCGATGATTGTTATTTAGTGACTCTGGTTCAGTAACCCTTGTTCAGTGACTCTTTTTCAGCGACTTTTTTTAGAGACTCTTGTTCAGTGACTCGTTTTCACAGACTCTTTCAGCGACTCTTGTTTAATCACATTTGTTTAATGGCTCTTTATCATAGAGTCTAGTTTAGCGACTTTTGTTCAGTGACTCTAATTCAGTAACTTTAGTTCAGTGACTCTTGTTTAGTGGCTCCTTTTTATAGACTCTAGTCCAGCGACTCGTGTTTAATGACTCTTGTTCAGTGACTCTCTTTCAGAGACTGTTGTTCAATCACTCTTGTTTTGTGACTCTTTAAAATAGACTCTAGTTCAGCGACTCTCCTTCAGTGACTCAGTGATTCTTTTTCAGTGTTTCTTGTTCACTCACTCATGATCAGTCCCTCTGGTTAAGTCACTCTGGTTCATGTTCTCTTGCTTAGTAACACTTGTTCAGTAAATGCCGCACCAGCGGTACCAGCTGTCCGACAGAAAGAGAGTTGAGGTTATAAGGCAACTGATTGCTATAAGTTCTAATGCTCGGGAAGGATAGCCATGCCTTAGACTCCCAAGATTATTAACGCGTAGTACCCACGGGCCTGCACTAAGCCGCAGAGTCTGCTGTTGTAAATTTTAGTTATGTTAAATTGGTTTTACAGCCCGAAAGGGGCTTTTGGCGTTTGATTTAAAAATTTTTCGCACAATAAAACGTAACCTATAGTTTAACGCCAAATCCGAACGACGTATTTCAAGAAGCTTTTAATGGCTAGTTACGTCACAGCTGATGAAGGTGACCGGATGTGAAAAAGCCATTTTCTTAGGAAAGAAAAAACTTTTTATTAGATGGTCCAAGTCGAGATTGCACCCCCGCTTACCGCACAGCAGGCTGACACACTAACCGCTGCGCCACACCCCGCCACCAAATTTTAGTGGTCCTGTCTCAATAAAAAAGTTAAAAATTTAAAGACAGTTTCTGACTTTCATTTCTGGTTTTGTCTGTCGGCACTCGTCAGCCGTTTAGATTAAGTCGTACTCGTAATTTTTTTATGACACTTTTAAATTTAATAGCATTTTCCAAATGCACTTAAAGCTTTCATATTTTTCTAATTGATTGTTGTTAACTTTTATTTGTATCTGCAGTTGCACCAACACGTATTTTGGGTAATTTACCAAAGGCAACCACTAAGTCAGTGCCCACTTTTGACTTAATCCATCTCCGACAAGTCTCATAAATTCAACTATTTACTTCAACTGCACACACACACACACACAGCCCACAAATATCATAAATTTTGTTCATAAATAAGCCAAGTCTAATGCTCTGGCGAAGTAAGCCCCGCTCTAAGCTGTGCAATGAACGATTTCATAACCAATTATTATATAGATTTATGCACAAGCCCCGAAAGTCGTCTTGGCAGTGGGCACCCACCGAGTGAGATTACCAGTTCGATTTATGTCACGACGGCTTGGCCTAAGATTTTTAATGGTTTTTTGTTGAATTTTGGGTGGCAAGGAGTTAATAAACCCAAGTTCTTAAAAAACCAAAATAGAATTACACTTCCGTTGTACAGAAATAATGGCAAACACTCGTAAGTAGCACACGGCAGGTAGAGGAGAGCCAAAGGTCCAGGGAGGGACAGGTAAAGTACATCAACGAGCGACGAGCGGGTTCGGGTTGTAAAAACTGTCATGATTTACAGTTCGCACTTTTTACGATGCCGTCCTCTGCATCTGGCGGTGTCGGCTTAGAATTATATGGAATTTAACTAAGCGAGAAATATTTTAAACATAGTTCTGCTTTTTATTTGTCGCTCTTTCAACTCCTCGGTCGGGTTTTTATGAGTGGTTTTTACGGCCAGCGCGCTGTTTCCTTTAAAGAAAAACTTGCCACTAAAAAAGAGCTGGGCCCAACAATAGACAGTAGCATCTGATGGGCTGCCCGATGTAATTAAAATCATTTATTGGCATATTTAAAGCTTGATTTCGCCTCGACTCACGTAACCCACATAAAACCCAAAACAAAATCCAAAAGATACTGAAAGCCCCTTGGCTGACAATGGCGCATTGCGCATAAAACATTTTCATTTTCCCCTTGAACGTTCTGCCTGCCTGGCACACATCATGTAACATTTTCACTTAAAATTCACACTTGATACACGAAGCGCAAACATTTATCATTTCGCTTAGATCTCTCTTGCCTTTTTAGAGCTTTCAAACGAGGCCTAAAAGTGTCGCCGTTGTTGGCTTTTAGGGTTTCCAACTCCGTTTCGCATCTTTTGATTTATTTTCAAGTGCTTCGTAGTCGTTGATGATGTGGCTGTTGCTGTTGCTATTGTTGTTGTTGTTTGGCAACCTAAATATTGTGATACAGATCTGCGGTCAGTGTCAACTAAAGCGGCCAAGTTCCTTGTCTTACCTGTGTGTACGAGTACGCTTCATTAGAAGAGAGTCGTAAAAAAATGTTGGATAAACTAGACGCATGTATGATTCTCACGCCCCATATGCTTTGTGAATTGTGAGTGACATTACGTGAATGGTCGAAAATTTCATTGCTCAGATGTTATGATTGTGGAATTACAGTTGCCTGAAGACGTGCTGCTCGCTACGAGGGTGGATTAATAAGTAAGAGAGGGTTCGAAATAAGAACACAATTAACTCAAAAATTTTAAACACAAATGTTCTAAAAGTTCGTGAAATATGACCCATTCAACACAGCTCAACCAACATACAGACCAGTATTAGCAGCCCTTTAGATGTGTAGCTAAAAAAAGTGTGCGATGGAGCAATACGCTACCACGCCATTCCACCATACGTATCTTGAGTGCAAAAGTCCGCTGATTCGATTCCTGGGCTGGTCCGTGTAAAATTTTGCTTTATTTTTTGAAAGACTTACCTTTATCTATTCGTAAAGATGGGTCATTAGAATGGATCGTTGAGATGAATCAGCGATATGTGTCCCCTTTTCCGAAGCCCCACAATTGGGGCTGTCAATATTTGATAGCCCTATATCGATATTTTTGTTTAATACTAAAGGCTTTTCCAATATGATATTCGTTGAGCAAATAGTCGATTATCGATATTTTTTAACCGATATATCAATATAACACAAAAAATTACTAAGGTCAGTCAGTGAGCGTTGGTCACATGCAAAACAGTTCGAATCTTTCCGGTCGTTTCTATAAAAATAAATAAATAAAATAGATTTTAAGCAGCAATTCAGTACCATCTGAGTGAAATGAGTCCGCAATCAAACTAGTGGTTCTTTACTATTAAAATAGTTGTGAAACCACTAATGCTAAAGAGCAACAAACAATACATATATAGTATCTATATGTAAAATTTGTGGCGTGATATTTTTTAGTAAGCAAAATCTGTTTTTTTTTTCTTTTGTTAAGGCCTGTACTCAGATGAGATATAAATTTAGTTCGGCACAATACTTTACCTGAAAAGACACACCATGGTTTGGAATGATTTATACAAAGTATTGGGTCAACTTATTTTTTACCTCATCTGTGTACACTGTACAGGCATTTCAAAGACAGGGGCGCCCATGCCCATTGCGCAAGCCACGCAATTGTTGTTGAAAAACAAATTCATATGCGGGCTCTGTGTTTTGTTGTTGTCGCGTTCAGACCTGCAACAACAACATCATATGTGTCCCTCTTCTCTCTCTCCGATTTAAACTCGAACGCAACAACAAAGTTGCTTAGCGTAGTCGGCACTCGGGAGGCCCGAGCGTTTTCGCAATTTACGGCGGCACAACACACACACAGAAATTTATAATAGTTATTCTTGCTTAAAATATATTTTTGACATTAGTATTTCAATTCACTCGGCCGTCAGCTCAGTTTGGGCAACTGTGCTATAAATAAAATAAAATTTCACTACACAGAAAAAAACGATTATATAATTTCGCTATCCAATTCAACAGATCAAATATGAAAAACTATCTATCCCAATTGGATCTTAGTTGTATTTTTTTTTCTGTGTGAAAATATGTATAGTCTAATTTCAGAAAACTAAACCATTTAAGTCTTAAAGTTATACTATTAGATAGATCAGATATAACGGCCACTAGGAATGGTCATGGTCTTAACGTGCAGAAATTTTTTAAAAACTTTTCAGTTTTATTAAGCTTTAGATAGGGGTGTCGGAATATCGATATCGAATAACTTTTGTCGATATTTTTGTAAATAAATTTTTGGGTCCGGCCACAAAAATGAAGGTTTAGTGAGGGCATTCTTTAGGATATTAGTAATATCAGTAATATGGGAGAGTAAAACGCATATACGGTGAGTGACTAGCTCCCGTTCCAGAAGCTAAATGTTTTATTAAGACATTGCTTTTACGCACTGAATATATTTGGTTGTGCGCACTTGGAGTTTAATTTATCGATAATAAATGTGTCCCTTTTTTGAGGGTTTTTATTATGAGCCTCGTACTTGAGTCCCAACCGCAGGTAGCGGTCTTTAAATGCACTGTTAAACTGTCAAAATATTTTTGAACAATTAGTAATATCCAAGACAATGCCCTCAGGAAACCTCCCTTTTAGTGGCCGAAACTAACAAAAATATCCACCAAAAATCGTAGAACTTTTTAGGCAGGCTCTAGGTCATTTAAGTTATGATTTTGTCCATAACTTTTCTAAAACAAGACACGCACAACACCACAAAGGAGGCTGGTTGACGGTATAGCGCTATTTCATGAATACCAATTCAATCTTCAGCTGTCTGCGCCTGTCCTTAGAGTGTTGGCAAAAGGTACCTCATGACAGAATTGCTATGACCGCTTGGGAATCCCAAAGGCAGACAAAGGCAAACTCCAAAAACACTAAGGCGTTGAGTGTGTGTGTGCATCCCGTATCGGCCCTTCTGTTGTTAGTGGGGGAAATTCTTTCCCCGCATTTCAACTAACACAGGCGGCAATTGTTTGAATTGCCCAAAGCAATCAAACGGTGGATGTTGTTTTTTAATGAAACTATTTTAGGTTTAGTTTCTAACAAATATTTCTATTCTGACATCAGAAAATATAGTTTTTAGAAAATAGCGTTATATCGATATTTTTATACTCTTACCGAAGGGAGCTCATAGCTGATCTTATATCGATAGCATTAAGTAAGGATGTATTGACTATTAATTTATCCAAAAATATTGGCGCCATTTCAAATTTGAAATAATTAAACCTAAATGTACCAAATCGACCACTGCATCGGTCGGAAAATGGGTCTTGTTGAGAAAATCGAACTCGAATGAATATATCATGTTGCTGCCGTAGGACCGATCGGTCGGAAAGAAGGTCTTAGTAAGAATAACTTTAGTTCCATTTTATATATCTTAAGCTTGCTGATTATTAATTTTAAAAGTTTTCAAACAGAGTCGTAAAATTTGATTGAAATCTGATGAGGATAGGTCGGAAGTAAGAAAACTTTTGATTTCTTAAACTCTGATCAAATTTTTCCAAGGGGTGCGAAGTTAGATTAGCCTTCTAATTTTGATAACGTTTGTGCTCATCTTGAGTCCCATGTTCTCTCTTTTTTCTCTCTGTGTTATGTATAGAAATGGTTTGAGCTAGAGACTCGAAATGTATGGAACGTAAAATCCATATTCTTTCAGTTTGATTCAATATATTTCCGATATTTTCCCCAGCTTAAAAAAGATTGCATATTTTCCACAATTTAGTTGGTAGATTGTTCGGACTAAAATAAAACTGAAGTAGGGTTCAGCGGCTTAACAACTGTAAAATTGGTTGGACCAGGACGTCTGAAAGTAATAATCAAGGGTGAGAAAAATTTCATAATTTGTAAGTTTCAATAAGGTTTCATTCGCCGGGAAGGTTTGCCACATAAAGCATACTCTTTGAACACTTTTCTTAAACAACAAGATCATCTCCTCGGAGTATTTTTCCCATTTGTTTTTCTTAGCATCACTTTGGAAGAACTGTCTCCACTAAGTCTGTATAGAGCTTTGACCAATAGGCACTTGTCCACCGAGTTCGAACTCTTTTATGCTGTGGCAATATTCAAATTATATCTGAAAAATATTTTAATAGCTTGCCTTAACATACCCTAAGACTCCTACTACTTAACATGAGTCATGCTTAAAATAACAATTGCATTCTGTACACACAAAAAACCTTAAAACCTCAAATCAACCGTTAGCAAAAGTTCATTTGCTTTTATCAATTGTTCGAAAGTATGACAAAGTGGGCAACATTAACGCTTTGTATGCATCAAAAGACATGTAGAAAACCCGAAAAAATTATGACAATTTCATTCGAAGAACCACTTCGTCAATGTCAGTCTGACGAAGCCTAAAGATCTTTTCTGTCTGTTGTGTGTTTTTGGGTTTCTCTCTGAGCTTCTTACCTGTGTTGGGTAACAAGTTCTGTAACAGACTTTTGTCGTGTTTCGTTTGGATTCAAATGACTAGAAAACGTGTAAGTCCAATGCCTAATTGGGCTGGGTTTGGCCCGATTTCTGGGAATAAGACTTAAAAGCTAAAACTAAACTCAGTTGTAAGTAGTTGGAAGTCGTAAAGCATGAACAGAATTTTACATGTTATGCAACTTTAACGTATTGTGTGGTCCAAAAAGGTCAAATGGCTTGACACCAAGCAGCTCAAGCTCAACAATCAATAAGAGGCAACCACCAGGATCCGGACGAAACTCGAGCACAACTGTTGGCCTTAGGCGGCTTAGAGAAACACTTAAAGTTTTGCCATGTACTTACTTATCAGAGAGCAAGTCCAGTAAATGTAACCGAGTGACACAGTGGGTCAGGTTTTGTGGTTTCAGCAATGAAATTTGTATTTAATACAATGTATTTGTTGATTGAAATAAATTAGGTAGAAAGCATTAGCACTTTTGCTTTTCAGTTCTAAACAATTGCAAGTAGAGGCAAAAGCCTACTGATTGTATGACTGAGAGGTGAAGGCCACCTGCTTTTTCAAAGTATCGGTTCCAGTTTCCCTTGAAAGTTTTCTGTTTCTTAAATATTTCTCCCCTTTCAACTTTTTACTTGATAATGCAACCAAATTGATTTCTAACCACTGTGCAAGCAAAACTTGTCACTTTGTTTACTTTGTAAAACAGCTTAGACCAAATATACTTTTCCACATTTCTTCCACCTTTCCTCACAGCCAAAAAAGAGCCACAATTTCTGTGTTTGTTTGGGTGTGTGTGTATGTGAGTGACTATCAAACTGTCAAAAATTATGACATTTGAAATTTCACGTAACCGGACAAGAAAACTGAAGCTTTGCCAGCTCGAGATATCCGTGAAACCCCAAAGCCAAGTGCTTCAAGTGTCAAGTTATGTTGTCTGTCTTGAAATATATATACAAATTTTCAATTACAGTTCGTGCCAAAACGCGGGAGATCAAATTTGGTGCTCAACTGCTGCATTCACACTCACTACATACAAACGTGGCTGTCTGCTTGTCTATCAACCACATAAAAAAAAGTATATTCAAATTGTTAAACATGAATTGTGCCTCCAATTACAACAATGGCACTAAGTCTTGGCTATTTTTGCTCAGCTCAGACACACGCGCCAAAAAAAAAAAAACATAAATTTGTTTTTGCCGCTTAGCCAGAGCAAAAGAGATCTGTCAATGAATGGAGCAAGCAAAAAGTACAAAATAAAGAAATTTATTTCATTTTTTATTTTTGCTTGCAGGCAGAATGAACCTGAAACCAATGCAAAGAGCACGAAATAAAATTTCCGAATTGTTGATTTGGCGTCAAAACATTTTTTTTATATTTGTCATTTAATTGAAATTTAATGATAAAGCATTTTTTTTTTCCAAAGTATGCAAAACAAGCATCAAATCATCAGGCTTATGGATTTTGCCAAGGCGTTGGGTGAGTGAGTCATGTGTACATAGGATAGGAGGTCGATTGCATAATCAGCCTGCAAGGAGTACAAAGCGTTTGTGATTGAACAATGTGAAGCAGCGAGGCCACAGATGATGAGTAATAACATGGAAATGCAATTGTTCAAAGTCACAAAGGGGATTGTGCTTTATAAGGAAAACTGATCGATATCTTGGTTATATGACATAACTGTTGGAAAGTTTGCAATTACTCTGAATAACAATATAGCTGCATAAACACTGGTCTGGTATCTCATATGAGATAACAAGAATGTTCTGAATTAATGAAAAGTAACCAATCGCAGTTTCTGACTTAACGTTTTTGAAAGCCAACTCACCATGAACTGATTTATTTTTCAGCCATATCAAATGAGATATCAGACAATTGTAATTTCAGCTTATGTGCTGACACAATTAATATGTTTAACAAAACTTTGGCAATATATTTTATAAGAAATTTTGGAAATTAGTTTTAATATTTTCAAGATATGAGTTTATGTGCACAGTAGAGCGGTCCCCAAACCGGCAAAATGGAAAAAAGGAGGTCTCAGCATTCCCAAAGCTAATATTTGTTGTATAATTAATAATTGTGGAAATCAAAAAATTTTATTTTAATTTAAAATGGGCACAAGAGGGTCTCAAAGTTTAAAAAAATATTAATCATACGACACGTTCACCAAATACAAATTTTTACAAACGAAGTTATTAGTTCATTTCAATTGCTGTCATGGTTTAAAATTTAAAAAGGGATGGATCTACATTTGTGGAAATAAAATATTTACAAATTTGAATAGTTTAGGGCGGTATCACGCCGCGATGCCGCGTATGTAAAAACCAGTTTGTTCGTGTGGTTAAAATAAACAGCTTACAGTTTGCCACTACTTATGGTAAAAAATAAGAGCTTTAAACTGTTAACTTTTTGTGGCGACGCAACGAAAATAGGTTTGATTCAGTTTCGCGGAAAGACAACAACGACATTTTGAAAATGAAGGCGAGAAAAAAGTGCAGAATTAATTTTCAATGAAAGTGAAAATACTAATAAAGAGCGAGTTGGGAATGGTAAACAAGAATACCCAATTAATTTGGGATCAAACGGAAGATATGAAGATTTTAATGAAACAAATATTTTAAAGTGAGAATGCAAATGCATAACAAAGAGAGCAACGAACACGCCAAAAAATTTATAATTTATGATAATAGGCAACACTAAAGTTTATGCGTTATTTACAAAAACTTTATAGACAAAACATTTAAATGCGGTCCAATAGCCCGTTAAAACTCGACTTTTTAACTAAGTTAATTATTTAAAATTACAGAAAAAGTATCAGATGGGGTGTGAGAAGCATGACTTTTAAAACTTTTTTTTTTTTATTAGTATAGTGCACACCGACAGTAAATGAGATGTGAAGACACTTAACAGCAACGGCTGATTTTTATCTCACAACAGAAGATATCCGTCAGATAAACCTACAATGTACACATAGCAGCTATACCATCAAGATACCGACAAACAATTTTCAATTCCATTCTGTCCCGTACGATCCCGCACTTTTTTCGGGTATCGCGGCATCCCGCGGGTTTTCCGTCCCGTGTCTATCTCTAGTCTACACTACAGTAAAATAATAAAATAATATTAAAACAAGTGAGACCACTGTAGTGGAGTTTCCCGACTCTCTGATGACGATGATATATCGCCCCGCTCCCACAAGATAAATTGTTTCGCTTATAACTTTGGTGTTTCTGCTCGGATCATATTGTTCTTTTTGGAGTATATATAGATATTGGGCCTAGGGTATTTTTTTCAAATCTGAAACAATTTTGATCTGGACTTTATCTTTTATAGTCTCTGAGACCGACACGTTCATACAGACAGAAGGACAGACGGACATGTCCATATCGATTCGTCTGCTAATGCGGATCAAGAATATATATATTTACTTTAAACGTGTGCAAGCGAATCGGTATGTCAGACGTCAAAATATGCTCGTGAGAAAAGAAAAAGCGAAGCTCTCGTCGTGAAGGTATGCTCTCTCACGGTGTTCGCTACGACGCCTTAAAGGGCCGAAAAATGTTGCCTTCTGCCAGTTACATACATTTGCACAACTTCATATTTAATGGATACATAGTATAAAACAAGGTATAAAACAAGGGTGCAAACCGGTCCTGAACCGAGCCCCCAAACAACCGGTCCCTCGAGCCGGACTAGGCGTTATGAGATTTCAAAAAGGAAATACAACAAATGTCAAGTTCGAAAAAGGAACGTAAAGGAACGCAAATCTCGTACATTTATGTACCTTATAGAAGCTTTTTTTTAAAGGACTCAAGGAATGATAGGAATAAGGAATAAGGTCAGTTCGACATGACAAGCTACATTTGGACGCCTTCTCCTGAACAAAAATTTGTCTTAAAATGGACCTAAGGTAGTGCAAAAAGATTCGAACTAAAACCTAATGTTTTATAAGTACAGGAACCGGTCCGAGAACCGAACTTTACACTTTATAAGGGGATCGAACCTTCGAAACGAAACTTCATCAAAGTTTTACAGGTTTGCAGCCTTGCTTCAAATGATATTCAAATAAAATATTGACGAGATTTATTTAAGGCATAATAGATATTAACAACACCGAGTTACAGTGGAAATCTACTTTCGAAATGACCTAGAATATGCTGTGGAGCAAGTCGAGTATAGCATTTCCTCATACTTTGTTTTCTCCTAACACCCCCAAAATCTGAAGTTATGGTAAAAAAAAAGGTGTGAGTGTCGTTTACATCAACGAGGCTTTTGATGTGGAATATGATGCTTAGTTATCATTAAACTGTTTGTCACTCTTTAGCCACTGTCAAGTCACTGTTTAGTCAATGTCAAGTCACTGTCAAGTCGCTGTTTAGCCACTGTCAAGTCACTGTTTAGTCACTCTCAAGTCACTGTTTAGTCACTGTCAAGTCACTGTTCACAGTCTCCCCCTCCCCTGGGACACTCCGCTAAAACAACACAAAATATGCATGGCGTCAGCGTCACGTGACGCTGAAATCAAATTTTACTCCTACCAAAATCTTCCGTACCGAAATAAAAGATGTTTCACATCCAAACGCTTTTTGCAATTTTACCAAAATTAAATTGATGTAACTCGAGCATATTTAACCTTATTGATTCCGATAGCGAAGAGAGGAATCTATTACATTATAAGTGATGGTTTGTCTGACTTAACGCGATGGCTGAGAAATGCAATTCGCACACTTCACTGAGCAGGGATTTTGTGAACTTGAGAATTTCGTGTAATGTCATTTTTACGACGGTGATAAAACAGTACAAAGTTACCTTATAGGCTAATCCGCAAGGTTCCTTTGCTAATATCGGAAAATTTGAGAGAGGTAAAAAGCAGTGCATTGGTTCATACACTAAGAAAAAAGGAAGATTTGTGATCTAGGATATTTCGGTATCCATTTGGACTGGTAGTAAGTATCCTTTTTGGGATCTATTGGATATTTCGAACTAGCAAAAGAAATAAAATCCAGGATGGAAAAGTGTAAAGGATATTTAAAAATGGATCTAATGTTATGTATCTTGGGATTTTTTCTCTGTGTACATACTTTCACGGATCAGAGGGTATCAAAAAAATGGAGCACCATTATGTAAAGTAATGAAACAAAAATAGTTTGAAACTTTGAAAAACTGTTTCACAAAATTTTTTTTTTCGAAATACATGGAAACTCGGAAAAAAATTAAAACGCCCAAAGTTTTTTTTCCAATCAATTGCGATTTATGATTGCCGATTTTACCCGCCTAGTGCAGTAATTACCGATTGCCAAGCTCGGTAACCAAGTTTGTTTTTGTAACCCAATATTTTTGGAACTTGCCGCCCCTGCCTGTATTTTGGTCCCTGATCCGAGTTCCTAATCGATTTTCGTGTGAGAGTTGGTATTTAGAATTCTAGTTACTAGATTCAGTCTTCCCTTTCTTTTGAAAACTGCATCTTTCGTAACAGAGCCGTTTGAATTTTTTCACGAGTGCTCGATTGCTGATAAAAAGTTTTACAACCAAAATGCATTCAATAGTGACTCATAATCAACTTCAAATCGTAAGTTGGAAATCGCAAATCCGAAAAGTCTAAAAATGGGTTTATTAAAAAGCTTTCTATGAAGCTTTAGTAACTTTCTTTCACAAAAAAACTAAAATTGTATTACCATTTCGACAGATTACTTAATTGAGAGTTCTATCGGATTGATACGGTGTTTCTCTTTACAAGGTTTCAAACTGATTCGAAAACGTTTTTTAACGTTTCGAAGCTTTTGTTTTTTAAGTTTATAGCATAATAAAACTTTTAAGAGATGCCTCTGATCCACTGTTCCTCCACAGAATTTTACATACATTCGCTTTCATGTTTTTATTGTTCAGTTAGCGCACTTGATTGTCGCCTTAGCCCACTTCCGTTCACTGATTTGCTCACTTTTGAAATTCGATATTTACCAATTTTTCGCCCCAATATGAAATTTTGCGCTTTTCAAGCACATTGCGTGTGCCTTTTGCTGTTGTTGTCAGAGTGAAAGAACCAAAAATAAAAAGCAAAAAAAAAAAAAAAAGCTGTTAACTAGGCAAAAAGCGAAGCACTTCACTGGCTTCGATGCCGAAGCTGACAACGCAATTTCCAGGCGCGAAAGGTGCTTTTCAAATTGGTTCATTGTGCCCGCGGGTGTGCGTAGCCTTATTGAAATTGAATTGAATTGATTTATTTGTTTGTTGGCGCGAAATTTGCATATAAGTGCGAAATAATTGATTAGAAAGTGGAGGTGGAGAGTGTGGCCGCACTTTCGCTGGAACCGCAAATGCGGGCACCACATAAAGAAGCGGCTCCGAATGTGCATATTTTCTCAAGAATTTTCCCGAGGCAGAGCAACAAATTGTTATTGAAGTGAGGGGGTGGGGGAAAACTTGAAATGAAATAAAAAGCGGCAGAGGCCGACCAAGAGCCGGCGACCGCACAGCTGTCAAGCACTCGAAATAATTTTCGTTGGAAATGTTTCAAATAAGAAAAAAAAAACTTTTCTCTCCAACGCAGCGCAAAGTTCTTTTGTTTGAAGGCCAGGGAAATGTGTGGCCGGGCGAGTAGGCCAGTTTTCGACACTTGCCCAAGTGTGAACGGGCGGCGGCAGCGGTTGGCTGTCTGACAGCCAGTCTGGGCCAGCTAACAATTTGTTTTCCCCACTTACACTTTAACCTTTTCTTTCCAGGCGACGGCGGCTGCGGCGGCATAATTTCGGCAACTGTGTAAAGTGAAAAGCCGCGGGGAGCGGAGATCGGGCCCCAACTTGTCACTTGGTTTTCTTATGAAATACGTCAGCGGCCAAAAAAAAAAAACGAAATAGAAGAGTGCAAGAGGAAAACTTCAAGTGGTTTGTCAGCAACATTTCAAACAAAGCATCGGCAATGGCAACTGCAGGCAGCATCAGCCAGCAGCCTTCATCTGTGACAGCAGCATCGAGTTTATACAGAGAGAAAGAGAGAGAGAGGAGAAAAAACTTGTTTGCATCCTCTAACGACGACTACGAAGCGTGCATTTTGTTCACACCACACACATTTGTCAGCCATAGAGGAGCCATTCATCCACCCGCGCCCCCCCTGGGCTACATGTGGCATCTACTAGAACACTTCGACATTTTCAGTTGGCAGGCACCACCAAAAAAACAAAGCCTCGAAGCTCGTAAAGCACAATGAATGCTTGAATGGGATTTGCCAAAAGACAATACTTTTACAGCAAAATCTGGTTAGTTTGGGAAATCAGCTTGATGCAGCTATTGAGTGGAAATTTATGAAAATTTTACCAAAATTCTAAATGCCATCAAGCGTTGTAGTTGGAGTAGGAAGAATTTAACTTGAAGCCACATATTTGGGTTAGGAATTACAGTCTCAACTGGCTGAAATTCTAGAATATTGCGAGCAGATATAAAACAATATAAAATGAAATATTAAGAAAAATCTGTTGTTGTTGTTGCGCCCTATGGCTAGATTTGGAGGATTGATTTTAAAATATTCTAATATTTATTCAAACTATTTCAAACTGTGGGATTGCCAGACTGTTTTGGTTAGTGCAGACTTTGTCGTAATGAAGGGTCGGCCATGTGAACAGATAAGTTGCCACTGGCAACAGAGAATTTATTCGCATACATATACACATAAGTAAGCGTTCAAATATAAGCAAAACGCTTATAAAACGCTGGTGTGACATTTATAAAACGCATCAAAGTAAGCGTTTTATAATCGAAACGCACCCATCTTATAAGCTTGCAAAACATGTTTTATAATTCATTTTTATAAGCTTTCCACAAGCTTTGTAAATTCGGTTACAAAACACGTATTGTAAGTGAAATAAGAAAGCGTTTTAAACATTTATTTTCTGCGTGTTCTGGTTGGTTATTTTTATTATTCAAAAATTAAAATTAAATTAAATTAGCGTTTTCCCTACTTTAAGGGGAAACACAAAGTCCTCTTTCTTTCTTAATATGAGAGTGAAAGTCTCTGTAATAGAATTTAAATATAAATGTTCATAGTTACCTTTAAACTGCCAGTAGCCATTGTTATTTACGACGAATGGCATTGGCGACAGTGGAGGCTCGAATGCATGTCTTGTCCGAAGTAAATTTTCTTGCACTTGATGTTGACAATCGTATGTAATCTGCTTTCTTAATTTCTTACTAATATCATTGCTGCTGAGATTAAATAAATTTAAGCCCGCATTTAATTTTTTAAAGAAATTTTTCACTTGTTCGCTCTTCAAGGAAGACAACGAGAATGAGATACACATTTTTTTCTTGCCTTTGCTCAAGGTTACCTTTTTTTGTCTGCTTTGCCAACTGCAGCTGCGTAGCACGAAAAGATCAGAAGTTTTTCGAAGAGAGCGAGAGAAACAGTGATCATAAAATTTCTCTCGGTCGCCGAAACGACATGCGGAAAATCCTTACTTTAGCAAGTGTTTTATAAATGTCGTAGGCTGCCATACGACAACGCTTACAAAAGCAATCTTACTTTAAGCTTGGTTTGCATAACGTTTGCTAAATTGCTGGCTGGGAAGGTATGACAAGCTCTCAGCTCGCTCTCTGTTTCAGCTTACAACTCAGCTTGCAAATCTTCATGCAAGAGCTTTCAGAAAAAGCTCCCAGCTTACAATGCAAAAGAGTCCACAATAGCGTATTAGTTGTATCATGCATATACTGAAAACTGGCGGAAAGCTTTCAAAAGCTTCACTATTTTGCAACAAACAAGAAGAGAATATAGAGCAGAGAAAAACGATCATTGTATTAAAGCTTTTAAGAATTATGTAAATTAATTGAAAGCCTCATTTTGCGATTCTTCATAAAATTAAGCAGAATTATCTTGTTAGTTGAATGTGCTACATACAGCTTTGTCTCACAAATACTATGGCAGTGCCTGATTTTGCTGTTCACATTGCCGACCCCTAATGTAAACTTTTTCTGGAAAGTTTTTCTCTAATGTTTTGCAGCAGTATCTAGAATTAAGGCTAAGGAGTGTGGAAATAAGACATTATACAATGCATTTATCTTACGGTTACTGAATTGCGCTTATTCCTGAATAAGATAGCATAACACTTTAGTATACACTTTAAATGGGTGCTTGGACATTAGAACAAAGAAGGAAATTGTAAGTACTGGAATAAACTTCTTTCAGAGAAGAGCAAGATTGGGATGCCTTTGGCAACATACAAGCTTCACACGAAAGCTGAAACCATTTGTCTCGTTACGGGTCGGTGGAAAAACCTTTCCTACCTACATTTCCTAGCCGTTGAGAGGCTTACGTATTCAACTCTGTATCTAAAATGTACTTACACACTTTTAAGTCATAGAAGGGAATACATATCGCTTCTGGTAATTACATTGGTGTGTCACAGTCATACTGGTGCCAATAGGCGTCACTTACAATGACTTCTGCCTTCAGTGGCATTGCCCCGCCATGAGTAGAAGGAGATTTAGGATACTTGGTCCAGCTTTCCTACTCAACCTCTCTGAGACTTCCGGGCTAGAGTTCCCAGCTTAACTAAAATTCATTCTGCCTACACAATGGTTCAGTAAAGAGAACCAGAACCCTCCTCAGGAATCAAAGCAGTGTTTTTGTCAAGAAGAGCGACGATAACTAGCTTCGACCTGCACTTTCGACCGCTGTCCAGCGACTGAAAAGCAGTTTGCTCTCTTGGCCCAAGCCAAACCTCGGTATGCGTTTAACTCGGGTCGGTGTAAATAGCGAAATGTGTTCGGCCCCCGCGGGCCAAGCGGGACAATCGCCAAAGGGAGAGCCAAAACAAGATATACCAATCGCTCTCTGAGACTCAGTGATAAAAGGCTTCGGCAAGCATTAGTAGTGAATTCCAGACTGACTTCTGAACACATATGGTATCGTAATGAGACCATTTGGTTTAAGAGTGAGATTGACTTGTTGCTCTCAGCCACTGCAAACGAACCTACTCAGCAGTACAACTTGCTCCTTGATCAATTGTACATTTTCAATATGATCTTCTTGCTTTACTTTAGCGATGAAGTACTATAATATTATAATACTGCAAGCTCCTGAATTGTAAAGAACGTTAGGAAACTGCAGGAACCTGCCATAGGTTTTCTTTGCGATTTGTTTGTAAAATCAATCAAACCCAAAGTATGTACTAGTTTGAAGCTTTTGTCTTAAGGTCGTTTATGATGAAAGCTGAATATAATAGACTTTTTTATGTACAATAGATAGCGATACACTGACTCTTCGGTGAGGTTAGGTTAGGTTGCGGTGGCTGAGAGCGACAAGCCGCTCTCCCATTTAGGCCTCATGGGCCCGTTGCAATGCCATATATTCCCTGTTAACCCTTTAATCCCGAGGGGGGTCAATACTGAACCATTGTGTAGACAGAATAAAGTGTAGTAGAGCTGGGATCTCTATCTCGGACATCTCCGAAAGATTGGTAAAGAAGGGTTGAGCTAGGATCCTATAGTAAGTCTCCTCCTACTCAGAGCGGGGCAGTGGCACAGAAGGTGTTGTACCGTTTCCTCCTCTTCTTCATATCTACAATTTGTACAGAAGTCGTGGTGTGCTACGCCTAGGCGTGCTGCGTGTCTGCCAATAAAACAGTGACCCGTTAGGGCTCCTACCAGAAGAGCAATGTGTTCCCTTCTGTAGTACGGCTGGATCTAATGAATCCGCTAACGCTCGTCAGTACCAGCCACCCGCCTAACTACCGGCCATGTAATTTGCCTAACGAATTTTCTATGGGAATGTCCGCAAAACGTACCGGTCGGTACGACTCTGCATTACCAGTCGTCAGTGTAGTGATGCATCACCTGTCGTTAGCGACGCGACGTACGCTCAGTGATTCATTGGGTAGTGAGCTCCCATCACTACACAGACGACTGGTGATGCAGCGTAGTACCGACCCATCACTACACTAACGACTGGTAATGCAGGCCGTAATGGTGCTAAGGTAGGTGGCAGCTTCCTGGATGGCTACCACCTCTGCTTGGTACACACTACAGTGGTCAGGAAGGCGGAACGATAGGTTCAGGTCTAGGTTGGGGGAGAAAACACCCCCTCCTACTTTTTCGTCGAGCTTAGAGCCATCTGAGGAAGGTTTTCCCAATCGCTTCGGTTTGGGATGTAGACGTCGTAGGATTTGTCGAACGTCGTTTGAGGTATACAGTAGTCTGTATTTGACGGTATACCGTCCCTGGTATCGGATTCTCGTAGTCTTAGGGCTGTAATGGTAGCCATCTGTTTAGCTACAAGGTCTAGTGGTACTAGATGAAAAATGATGTTGAGCGCTTCCGTGGGTGTGGTTCGGAGCGCGCCATACATATTTCAGCACTTCTCTGTACTTTTGTTTATGCTGTTCAGGACGTATTGTTTCCCGAGTGCTGGCACACCGACTCTTGCTTATTGTCATTTTTTGGGACCTAACTGTGTTTCAAACAGGAATAATTCCCTGGCGATTCTTGATTAATAACGTCGAGTTTTTGCCAGCAGCCTTAGCGACAAACGTAGCAGGACACCTTTTTGTCTCCAGTTTCTTACAATTTATTTCGAAATCCTCTCATATCCCCCCATATTTCGGCAGTTCAAAGCATACTGATGTTTCCAACTTTCATATACGCTCACTCTCCTTTGTTCCCAACATTCAACCCCCTTGCTCCAGCACCTGCATCGCATCGCCTGGCAAACAAACAGCGTAAAACGATTCACCAAAAACTTTGGCGACAAATTTTTCATAAACATAAACTCAGCGCCATACATTTTGATGATTTTAATGGACAAAACTGCGCAAAATGATGGTCGCGAAACGTGTTGGGGTCTCGAGAGCTGAGAGCTGTTTGCGGAATGCGTTGCCAGGCACCTTCTGCATTCTGCTCTCGGCTGTTGTTCCGTCTGCGTCACCCCAAAGTGACAGCGGCAATGTGCAGGCGCGCGCCCATTTAAAATGCAGCAAGTGTCACCATTGACTGAAACGAGGCGCAATAAATATATATGTACACGGAACGGTGGCTATATACAAAGTGGCAGTGGCTTTGCTTTGGCCTGTTCCTGGTCTCGGGCTCGGTCTCGGTCTCGGTCTTGGCCTGGCTTTATACGGGCAAGGCATGCGCTGCATATTGGCAACAATGCAGCAACGAGGAGAGAGAAAGAAAAAATAAAATAAACGGTTACTTCGCCCGCTGCTCACACTTTGCATGAAGAAGGCTGCCCCCACCATTCCGTCTCGTCATTTAAATAACAATAAAATTTGATGACAAGCCATGCTGCAGCACCAGCTCCTCCTCCTCCTCCTCCTCCGCCTGCAGTTTCGATTTTGCAGTCTTTGCCAATGGCAAGCTGATTGGCTTTGCCAATATAATGAAGACATTCGATGCCTTTTTAAGCGTTTCACTTTCGCACGTAGCCCGTGGCCGTAAAAAGTTTGCAGCATGTCCGGTTGTAAAAATAAATATCATCAAGTTCTTCTCCCAGCTGTGGTGGGGCTGCGATGCTGCTGCCGGTGACAATGTTTTCGGGGGGGGCGAAAGTTTTACACTGTCTAGACGGACATCATGGCGGCCACCCAGCAGCCCACCAGTCAAACGCTTTCCATTTCATTAGACAACGCCAAGTTTTAATTAAGAAATCGTGCTAAAAGGTGCAGCAATCAGAAAGCACAAGAAACAAAAAAAGAGAAAAGTTAAAACTGCAAGGAGGTAAAATTGCAGAGGGGAAACTAATTACAGGATCAGATTATTTAGTATATATTTGATGAAATGTTAAAGACTGTGCTTGACTGATAACACAAAAGGTCACCTTTGCCAGCTATTGTCATTAGTTATAAAGTAAGTAAGCTGCGCCATCTTGCATTATTTTATCCTTGTATAAATTTTTTTTTCATTTCAAGTTGAAATTTCAGTTTTCAATCAAATATTAAAAAAGTAATTGCGTCGTTTGGACGCACGATGATCTGTATGTAATAAAAATATCTTCCAGGCTTAAAAGTGGAAAATTGTTATACAAATTATCCTCCCGAGGCAGAACACTTGGCGATCCAGAAGGTGAATTTACCTTTGTGAGAGGAAATGCAAGTTCAACAATAGATTACTGCATGATTCAGGGGGCTTGGCATAATACTGCAATAGATATGCGCGTGGAAGATCAAATATACTCTGACCATATGCCGCTCTCGATCTCGTTTGAAAAGAATGTCGATATAACGGAGTATCTACACTTCTGCCTAAACTAAAGTGGAAAGACTCGTTGGCTACGAGGTACGCAGAAAGGATGGAAAGAGAAGTTTCAAAGATTGTGAACAATGAAGTGGTCTTGGAGTCGGTCCGGTTAGATGAATTAGTTCTCATTATCAAGAACTCTTCGTTGCCGATGCAAAGCCACACCGTGAGGAACCTTTCCAACAAGCAGCCGTGGTTTGATTGGTATTGCATGCAGTCCAGAGAGAAATCGTTCGTGGCACTAAGAGCACTAAGGAAACGGAACAACCCCGTTTTAAGATCAATTACCAAGAAGCAGTAAAACACTTTAAAAGCGGGCAGGTGACGAGGTATTATAACGCCATGGGAGCAAAAATTGGTACCACTAAAGATAGCAAAAGCTACTGGGCGTTATTGCGGGAGCTAAACGGTGGTAGACAAAAGCCAATTATTCGTGCAGATGCGTCAAGTCTGGCAAATTACTTTGCAAACCTGCTTTACGTACAAGCCCCAGGGGTCCAAATCCAATTTGCCCTGCCTCTTATTCAGTCGAATGAGCTTGACAGGAATTTTAATACGACGGAGGTAATAAATGCCATAAGCTCTATCAAGAGGAATAAAGCGCCAGGAGAGGATAGGATCGTAGCAGAGTTCTTCAAGTATGCGACGACGGGTTTCATTGATCTGCTTACGATGGCCTACAATGATCTTTTCACAAAAGGTTCATTTCCATATCTCCTGTTTAAATGTAGTAATGAAAATATTTGCAGGAGTTCTTCTTAGCCGCTTAAGAAGTTGGGTACAGGATTCTGACGCGCTCAGCGAGTGCCAGTTTGGCTTTCGAAAAGGCTATTCGACTATAGACAGCATTTTCGCTCTTACTGCCATATCGAATTCCTTCCTGCAGGAAGGTAAAAAGTCTGTATAGCTTTTTTGATACAGTGAACCGGAGAAGTCTCTTCTACAAACTTGCCAACTTGGGCCTATCCACTAAAATTTTGTGTGCTTTACAAAATCTATATGCAGATAATAGTGCAGCAGTATGGGATGGAACCAGTGCTGCCACTTTTAGCAATTTATTTAATTAAAATTTTAAAAAATTTGCAACTTTTTATTTCAAAATGCTATTAGCCACAAATCTAGCAATTTTTAATTTTTCTTTAGCAATTTTAGCAAATTTTTTTCACAACCCTCAATTGGTCACTATTCTTCAGCATTTTTGCCTTTTTTACCTTTTTTGCAATTGACGTCACATATTACGATTAATAGTGGGTGTAATAGGATATCGGAACTTTTGGTGCTTGAACAAATTGAAAGAGTTTGCTCACTATTTTGATGTGTTTTGTGATTGGGTTAAGATACTAAAAAGTTTATAAGCTAAATTTTCGTGATGCCTGGCTGCAAGATGAGGAGTTCTAAAAATGATAGCAGGGATTTCACTAATCCAACGAGAGCATATTGCAATCCGCAATTGGCGCAAAGCTTTCGTTCAAAAGTCAACAAAAACGAAGGAGCAGAAAGCACACGGCGATTGCGACCAAAGAAAATCTAACATGGAAGCACACTTTGTGGCGTAGTCTTCAATTCACTCAGATATTAGTCAGCTGTTTGCCGTCATTTAGGCTCTCTGTGTAATTTTTTGTGACTATGTCCGTCTCCCTCTAACGAACTTGTTTTTCTATGTCGACAAAAAACTTTGACTAATATTTTGAGTTGTCACAATGAATGTTCTCTTTGTCAGGATGGAGTTAACAACACTCAATAAAGAGAGGATTTTAAAGTGTGCTTCTATGTTAGATTTTCTTTGTTGCGACAAGTGATCATTTGTCAAAGTTATGTGTGGAGTAGTTTTTAGCTTGCTGCTGCTGCAAATATTAAATTAGGCACAACAAAGTGCGCGTACATTATTAAAAATTTACTTGCAATGCATTTCATGGACAACTTACGCACCGACATCAGAACCGCTTCTTTAGGTCTTTTGATGGACGAGTCCATTACCATTAGTGTGACAAAAATTCTTGGTAAGCTTTTTGTAGATAAAAATATAAAATTTATAAAATACATACATATGATATAATTGTTTACGATACAGAAATCATGTTCCGTTTTAATAAAAGAATTTCAATTTTTTTCTAAAAAATACATTTCCAAAAAAAAGTCCACTTTTGTCACGTTCGAATGCAAGTATCGTGAAAATAAACAATTGCCCAAAATCAGCCTCAGCACCAATAACGGGGCGTATTAGTAGTTATAAGTTAAGCCTGCTTAGTCTTTGATTTAGACTTGAAATGTGTTCGATGGTCCCGTTCGATAGAATGGGAAATTCACATATATTTGTTGAAAACGAAAATTTTATTGTTTTAGCAATTTTTTTGGCAATTTTGTTATAATTTTTAGCAATTTTTAGAAAATTTTTTCCCAAATCTATAATTTTTGTTTGAGAGTTTGTGAGAAAAGAGTGTAAAAAAAAGATTGGATTGTTTTGTAAACAAAAATGGGGGAAGAAAGGGGGGCATATTAAGTCCTTTACTCTTCTCATTATATGTAAACGATATCACTGAGAACCTGGGGGGGAGTAACAATAGCGGGCCAAACTATTAAGACGCTAATGTATGCCGACGACATGTGTATTTTGGCCGACAGTCCGCACATGCTTCAGCAAATGATCAACAAAGTCACGGAGTACTGTTACCAGTGGAGTCTGCAAATCAATACGGAGAAATCGAAGATAATGGTCGTCAGGGCAGGTGGAGGCCGATGGGCTCGAAATGAAACCTGGAACATGGAGGGTGTTCCACTCGAAATAGTCAGAAGATACAAGTACCTGGGAGTTCTCTTGTCAGCAAATATGTCTTTTACGGAGCATATCAAGGAGAAACTGAAAGAGTCCAAAATAGCTATCAACTGCTCATGGAAAGCGTTGTTGGGTAGAGAGAACGTTAAGCCAAGTATAAAGTATGCACTTTTTTGTGCTGCAGTGCGGTCTATTCAGAGCTATGCAGCAGAGATTTGGGGTTACTTGCGGTATCCGGATGTAGAGCGTCTTCTAACCTTCTTTATAAAGAAAGTCTTCAGACTTCCACTCAACACACCCAATTATGTTATTTACATAGAAACGGGGCTGTCCTCGCTGTATACTTATACGCTGCAAAGACATTTTGACTATATGTCAAAAGTTATGAAAATGCCCGATACAAGAATGCCGAAGCTCATAGCGAAACAGATGCTTTTAGAAGAAACGGGCTGCTTCTCTTCCTGGAGAGAACTGGCAAATGATTGCAACTGCGTCATACAATTGGAGAACCCCTTGCATGGGCAGCATTCACACGCGGAAATCATCAGCAAAATTAGCGAAGTGGAAAGGGAAATGTTTATAGACCAGGCCAGTGCCAGTAACGAGCGGTTAATGTACAAATCACTTTTGCATAATCTGGGTGATCGGAATTACTTCAACGATGATTTGGGCATTTCACGAATTAGTGCGATTTGTAGAGCCAGGTGCGAAACGCTTAACCTCAATGCAACTCCATACAGGGAAGTTGGATCTCTGGAATGTAGCCTTTGTAATCTGAGAGAACGTGAGGACATCCAACACTTCCCATACTAGCAGAGTTTCGGTTGCTACACTTCAATCGAAGCATTTTATCAGCAGAGGAGACTAAACGAGTCCTAAATGGAGAGAGTTGGGCGGCATTGGCAGCATTTATTCAGGAAGCTACAAAATATCGTTGGAGGATCAATAATGGAGATTTTTAGTAAATTAACCTAATTTACCTACAATTTAAGTTTCTATTAACTAATTTATTCGGTACAATTCAACAGACGGTTTTTTTTCATAAACCAAGTTGAAAACTACGTTCATTTTTATACTCTGTACCGAAGGTACATAGAGTATATTAAGTTTGTGCAAAAGTATGTAACAGGGAGAAGGAATCATTTCCGACCCTATAAAGTATATATATTCTTGATCAGCATCAACAGCCGAGTCGATATAGCCATGTCCGTCTGTCCGTCTGTCCGTCTGTCTGTCCGTCTGTCCGTCTGTCTGTCCGTCCGTATGAACAAACAGATCTCAGAGATGGTAAGAGATAGAGGTTTGACATGTATGGGACAAATGCTTCTTATACTTGCAGGCAGATCAAGTTTATTTTCAATTTTTGCCACGCCCCCTCCCGCCCCCACAATTTTGAAAAAACGTCATATCTCCCACAGTTTTGTAGATAGATGATTTGTACCTTCTAGAGATAGTTAGTCATTAGGAATATGTATCGATTTGCCAAAGAAATGATAAAGATCGGACGAGCGGTTCTCAAGTTATGAGCAAATAAGTGAATCTGAATCACTCCCGGCCACCCCCGCCACCCACCACCCACCCTTTCACAACCAACGCCGCACAATCTTAGAGAGAGAGAGAGAGAGAGAGAGAGAGAGAGAGAGAGAGAGAGGGAGAGAGAGAGAGAGAGAGAGAGGTACAGAGTATATTATAGTCGGGCTTGACCGACTTTCTCACTTGTTTTATTCTGCGGCTGTGTAGTCAATTCAGTTTTTCTTTTTATATACTTTGTAATAATCTTTGTAAAGCCAGTTACTTAAACGATGTACTATTTATTCAATGTTCAAAAAATATATATACTATACTACTACTCATCCCGAGGATTTAGCTAGCTTTTCATTTACTTTTACAGTTTCAGCCTCCCACCCAATGTTTGATATTGCACAACTTGTAAGCTGCCACTGGTAAACTGACGGAAATGCAACAACCAGGGAACAGCAACAACAACAACAACAACATCGACGACAAGAGCGGAAAATGTAAAACGCTTTGACTTTGACGCATGCGCCAAATAGCCCATTTTGGCTAAGGCGGCGGGGCGAGCCCACATTAGGCTGTCGCTGTCTTTTTTGGCCTCTGCTGATTATCGGCATTACTTTTGTATCTTTCTGTTGTCTACCTTAAAATTAAGTGGGAAAATCAATCACTTTCACTAATTTTAAAGTGATTTTTTCTTAAATGCAAAAGAAAATGGGGCCTGCCTTTGGCTGGTTATCAAGTGTTGAAACGAACGCCGAAAAATATATAGAGAAAACTCTGCTCTATTCGAATTTAATGATCAGACATTTGTCGCTTGGCAGGGAAATAAAGA
This sequence comes from Lordiphosa stackelbergi, assembly GCA_018904235.1. NCBI lineage: Eukaryota > Metazoa > Arthropoda > Insecta > Diptera > Drosophilidae > Lordiphosa > Lordiphosa stackelbergi. The sequence continues at coordinate 37,119 of JAEIFU010001637.1, read as the reverse complement.
GATTTTTAACTAAAACCAAATGAAATTTAATTTAAATGGAAAAGAAACAGGGAGAGAGAGAAAGAGTAAAAGAGGGGGAGAAGCGTAGATTGATTAATTAATGTCGCTGGTTTTTAATTTAATAGTTTTGATAGATCCTGAGGAGCTGCCCAGTGCTATCTTTCTCTCTCTTTCTTTATCCGTGGCCAAAAGCTTTCGTGTTTCGATTTCGGCCTCAACTGTTGAAAATTTCTTATTTATTCTCATGTTAATTTTCTCTACAGCAACTTGCGTGACTTGATCGTTTTGGCCTGATATTATTTTGTTACATTAAAAAATAATTACCGCATTTGCCTTTGCGTTACTTCTTGTCGACCACCTCCCCTCCATCTCTCAGTTTTTTTTTTTTTTTTGGGGTTTGGACTTTTTCTCTATCTTTTGCCTTTTGGCTGTCTTGTGTGTGTTGATTTGTAAATAACTCTTTTTCAAGTTTTGGTTGGGAAATTGGTTCATTTTGTTTAAACATTTTGAATGCGTGGCTAAAGTTTTGATTGAAACTTGACTGGTTGGCACAACCGGGCCAGAGGAAGTTTTGAATTAAGGCACAGATATTTGCTTAATTGACATTTTAATATTTGAACTAAAAGTTACAAATAAACGATTAAATTTTACGGAAGTTTAGGAAGAACGCATCAAAATGTTGAAAAATGGGTTTAAAGATGATCACTTCTTCTTCTTCTTCTTCTTGATTGGCCCGATGCTTGCATCACAACCGTTCGACGGTCTCGGCCGCTGCAACCAATGTCCGCCAGTCGCTTCTGCTCCGTGCGAGCTGGCACCAGTTTTTCACGCCAAGCTTGGAAATATCTTTCCGCACCTGGTCGTCCCACCTTAGAGGTGGTCGTCCCACCTTGCCATGTCCCAGTTCTTTCGCATTCCTCTTGTAGACCATTTTTGCTGGAGCTTGTTCATCCATACGGGTAACATGTCCCAGCCAGCGCAGCCGCTGTTGCTTTATGCGCTTGACCAGACTAGTATCCCCATAGAGCTCATACAGTTCGTCATTCTTTCGGATGCGAAAATCCTCGCCAACTTTCAAAGGTCCATAAATCCTGCGAAGAATCTTTCGCTCGAAAACGCCAATCGCCGCCTCATCCGCTGATGATATTGCCCATGCTTCTGCGCCGTATTGCAGGACTGGGATGATAAGCGACTTGTATAGCGCTATTTTTGTTCTTCGCTTGAGGCCTCTGCTCTTGAACTCCCTACTGAGCCCGTAGTAGCATCGGTTTGCGAGCGTGATTCTTCTTCGGATTTCCAGGCTGATGTTGTTGTCGCCGGTTATCATCGTTCCGAGGTAGACAAAGTCCTCTACAACTTTAAAGTTGTACTCTCCCATTGCAACAGATTGCCCAAGACGCGTGTACTTCTGTTTCGAGGACACTAGGTACTTCGTCTTGTCCTCGTTCACCGCTAAGCCCATCAGTTCCGACTGCCTCTCAATCTCTGAAAACGCCATGCTTACCGCCCGTTCGGTTTTGCCGATAATGTCAATATCATCGGCATATGCGAGTAGCATTACATCTTTATTAAAGATGGTGCCCGTTCTGTTGGCATTTGGGCACCGGCGCAGTATATACTCCATCAGCAGATTAAAGAAGTCACACGATAAGGTATCGCCCTGCCTAAAACCTCTTTTGGTATCAAATGGTTCGGAGAGGTTCGTTCCTATTTTGACGGAGCTTTGAGTGCTTCTCAACGTCATCATGCAAAGACGAACGTACTTTGCTGGTATACCAAAGGTAGACAGGGCTTCAAAAACCTTGACCTTATCGGTGTGTCGAAGGCTGATTTATAATCAACAAATAGATGGTGTGTGTTGATGCCTCTCTCATAGGTCTTCTCCAGGATTTGGCGTAATGTGAATATCTGGTCTGTGGTGGATTTACCAGGTCTAAAGCCACACTGATAAGGTCCAATCAGTGTGTTAATAAGCGGTTTTAGACGTTCACAAATAATACGCGACAGAACCTTATATGCAATGGGAAGGAGACTGATCCCGCGGTAGTTGGCGCAAACTGCAGGGTCTCCTTTTTTAAAGATTGGGCATAGGACACTTAGATTCCAATCGTCGGGCATGCTTTCGTCAACCCATATACGGCAAAGAAGTTGGTGCATGCACCTTACCAATTCTTCCCCTCCAGCCTTGAACAATTCAGCGGGCAGCTCATCAGCGCCTGGTGATTTATTGTTCTTTAGCCTTTGTATGGCTAAACAGACTTCCTGTTGGGTCGGCGGGTCTATCTCTATGTTGTCGATTGGTGGCATCGCTACTTCTCTAGAGGCGGCATCATGTTCGTCATCGCCTCCCAGTAGGTTGGAGAAGTAGCTTCTCCATTTGTTAAGCGCCACTTGCGGATCGGTGACCAGATTCCCGTGTTCGTCTTTGCATTGTGCGACTCTGGTCTTAAAACCTTTTGTTAATTGCTTAATTTTTTGGTAAAATTTTCCAGCCTCACACATGCCGAATAACATCTCGACCTCCACGCGCATGCGCCTTTCCTGCTCATTCTTTTTAGATGATCACAGTCTGAGAAAAAGTGGCGACCGTGACAGACACTGCGACTGCAGACCCGGCAGCAACAGCTACGCTCTTATTTAAGGCTATACTAAGAAAACAAAATAATCTAAAATAATTTAAAAAATTTTCTAAGTATTTAAATTTACTTGTTCTTAAAATAATAGAAATTTTGTTCCTACAATCCGGTTAAGTTCGAGCTTATTCTGCGTTTTATATAGGTGGGGAGTGAGAGTAAGCAAAGTTAAAGAGTAAAGTAGCGATTGGCACGCCTGGCCCGCAACTCCAAGAGCCGAACACATGCCGAAGCTTGTGCCAAGAGAGCAAGCAGCTTAATAGTCGCAGGACAGCGGTCGATGCAGTAGGTCAGCTCTGAATTGCGTCGCTATATTTACTTTTTGGCCTAGCTATTTTGGATAAATCATGGAGTAGAACGCTAAAAATTCATTCTTGGATCAAGGAATTCGGTCTTAGGGCTAAACTCAGATGAGATAAATATTTGGTTTTGCAGAATACTAAAAATTTTTGAACAGTTTTGAAACTTGAAATCTTTTGAGCAGCAGGCTTACTTAAATGAATTGTGTCAAACTAAATTTGTATTTTGAAATCAATGAAATCAAAAATTTTAATTCTTACCTTCCTTCTAACATCTAATATTTTAGACGCTTATACAAAAATCGCTATATTTTTTTTGAGTGTTTATGTGTATTGTATGAACTCACTAAAAATAGTACAGGATTATTTAAAACTTAGGGGATTCGTTGTTATTAGCAATATCCTTCAGGACGAATGAAATCGCATGATATATAAACATTGGGAGACTAACAAATGTTTTCAATCAGTTGGAAATGAGAACGAGAAATTGCCCCTTGAAAACTGCAATTGGCACCTTTGCAACTGTAGATCAGAATTACCCAGCCATAGCCTTTGAGAGCCAAAAACATTTGGCCGACTTCTTGGCAAAGTTATATATCTGCGGTTCGCAGATTAATTTTGATTTGTTCTTCATAATTTTTCACTCTAATGTGGAAATATATTTGTTTTCGAATTGTTAAGAATTTTAAACTAGAAAATAAACAGAGATCTTTTAAAAATATATTTTTTTAAGAGAACAAACAAAGTTTGAGAGTATAGCTCATGGAGTTGGGTTATAAAATTCATACTAGCTGCTACAATTTTCATTCTTTCTTACTGTTGACGTCTAATATTCTTAAATACTCAGAAAAAATATATAGGGTGTTCACTTTGTTGTGAATGTGAGCACTCGGGAAATGTGTAAGCATTCCCAACAACAATTTGCTCTGAACAAACGACTGCGAATAGTCAGTCAGTCACTTGAGACCATATTTTGTTAAATTTTTCTAAACAAACCTCAAAAACTAGTTGAAGAAACTTGCACAAATGCCTTTGAGCCCAACAAAGTGAACACCCTAATAGAGAATTTCCTACCTGAATTAAAAATGTGTATTCTTTCAGTATATTTTCGTTGAGTGTAACTAAACTTACACATTAAGGTATAACGAGGGAAGCAGACGGAAATAAATCAGGTAGAAAGTTGATTATATACACAATTGTTGACTTATATCGTTTCACTTGATTAAAATATGTTTTTTTCTTCGAATAGTATGTAATAAATCCTGGTATTTTTATGTCATCTGCCTTCTAAAAGGCTTCCGCAAATATTTTGCCCAACCAAAAAAAAATCTGTATTTTGTGGCGCCTTAAAAAAACAAAATAAATAAATAAACACACTCACATTGTGTGCATTTTGTGGTGCACTTACAAATTTGCATAAATACCATGGCAACAGCCAGCAGAATGGTAGCAACAACAACTACAACAATTGGCACAATGAGCTGCTGCTAACAATGCAACATGTTGTCGTTGTCGCTTGTAGTTTGGCATGTTGTGAATTATGTTTGGTATTTTCATATGCCAGTGTGTCAACAGCAAAAACCAACCATATAGGAAAGGACCTTAAAATCTCGTTGAACGAGTGCACCCTAAGTAAGTAAAACATGACATGGAGGGCAACGGCCAATGCTAGTTTTTAATTGCCACTTTTTCAACTGAAAGCGAAGGCAGTTTATATTTATGGCGTGGTTTTTAAAGGAATATATGGAATTTAAGGTGAAGGTTGTAAATGTCAAGAAAACTGATTGTGAAAGCAGAAAAAATTGTAATAAAAAGCAAAACTAAATATAAGAAAACTTTTCTACAGAAAAAATTAGCTTAGTCTCTGCTGATGACAGGACCTTGAGGAACCTAAAATGGCGCTTTATAGAAGGGTTTGTCAAAAAGAGCGAGTCCAAAAAGTGAGAGTGTATTAGCGTGCGAGAATAAAGCGACGCTAAATTAGCTGTGACCTGCTTCATTGACCGCTGTGTTCGGCCCCTGCGTGCCATGCGGGGCCACATCTGCTTGTTTATTATGAACAGTTACCTCGGGTTAAACTCTTTAAACATTAGAAATGAAGCTGAAATATAAACAAAAACAAAGTAACAGCAAAGTTTGCGGTCCAGAGTGACTGTTCAACGCCAAAACACCACCCTTCAACAGCATAATAACCACCAAATCTGAAACGGTTACACTGCTCTGTCATTTCTGATTTGCTGGCATTTGAATTTGGCTAATTAGTTTTTAAATATTCAGCGGTATAAGAAATAGTTGCTAGTCGCCTCAAGGTCGAATTTAGGGATATTTGGAGGATATATGGAATGCACAAATCATGGTCAACGCAAAATTTTACTGTTAGTTTCAAATTACGACAATCTATTACTACGTTTATGCATAGAAAAAACCATGATTGCAGATCATGATTTTTCCAAAAAATGCAAGCATAAACACCAAATCATGGTTTTTTTCTACACACTTATTTAGACTATGGTTTTTGAGAAAAACCATGATTTGTTATAAAAAAACAGTTTGGCAACACTTCATCTGAAGAACTGTTCTGTCAGTTTGTTGTGTTTGGGACCAAATGTAAATTTGCAAAAAAGCGAATTCAATAGAAGCCTCTGGACAGAAAAAACAATGTTGCGGGCGCTCAGAAGAAATTATATGAAGTAAAACGCAACAATGGAAAAGGTGGTGCTACCAGAAGGATTTGCTCCTTTGATGGGAGCTGTATGGAAAGCTTCCAGTGGCTGACACCGCATTGGACGACACAATTGAATATATTTTTGAGCCAGAGAGCTTTGTGTCCGACGTAACTTCAGGCAGAAACGAATACCATGCAGCTCATGAGGCAACCATGGGCAGGCGTCGCGACGAGTCGCCAGTCTTCAAGTAATAACAGTTTCAACGTCCTCAATGCAACTAATAAATGATTCTTTAATTTGAGATAAAAAAACGTATTGCCTATGCTGAAGGACATATCAAATGACCTCAAAGGTTTCTCATTCTGGATTTGCCTGGGATATCCGCCTTCCATGTTTTAAGGTACTAACTTTGATGTCCGCCTTTGATGTTGAATAAAAAGCAATTTGTAATTTGTTCTTTTCATTTTAATCCCTGCAATTGGTAATTTGTTTAACAAATCATCAGCTGATTGTGCAAGTGTGCTGCCACTGAGCACACGGTTATGGTTCGGTTCGGAAAGTTGATTCAAAAAACCATATATGTGATATGTCCTACAAATATGCCCGGCTACTAAATTAGATGACAAAAGTTCAGCGATTTGAAACCGACTGCTCAAGGCCCAGAAGATTTAATATCTCCGTTTTTATGATCTTATTCTTATCATTTCTCATATAAAGACCTCCTAAATTAGTCCATTAGAAAATCTCTAAAGGTTATTATTACAATTTTCTATATTAATAGACTTTTAATTTTTTTTTTTTTTTAAGTTTGTGTTCAGGGTTGACAATTTTCAAACTGAGAACGCGATCTTATCATTTCTTCGGCAAATTGTACATATTGCAATAATCTCTAAGGTAATCATCTATCAAAAACGTGGGAGATATACGTTTTCAATGGGGGGGGGTGAATGAATATTAGAACTTAGTCTTAATAATCTGTGTCTAAACACGCATATGTGCGTCGACAAGATATTAGGGGTTTTAGCCCGATATATATTAAAATTCATTTAACAAAATTTTAAAAAATGGAATACAAAAAAAAGAAACCCCAAAAGAAAAGATCAGAAATAACACTATTAAGCATTATTTCACGATGTGAAAAATGAACGTATGGAGTAATACATTTCTTTTCATATAATAACCATTTGTACATAATCATCGAAACTAAGAACAACCTAAATAAGCTCAATTTTGACATTTCCATTTGATTAGTTTAACTATACTTGTGTATGTGATTCAAAACAACAGGGAAAAAAATGATCTTAAAAGACTTAAATCAACTTCAATATAATGGAATTTTAGTTAAAACTTAATAATAATATATCTCTCTAGTATATTTTCATCAATATTGCTTTTAAGTCTGGTAAAACAAACTCCAATGGGGAAAATGTTCATTCTTCTGACAATTGTGTGGGTGGCAAATCCTAAAACTATTCGAGCTATGTTTAAGTTGACTTTCCCGATAAATATTCCATTATATAATAATATTTAGGTAAACGTTCTCATAATGTTTTTCATTAACGTTTTGAAATTTGTTGTATATTAACATTAAATGAGATTTAGCTACCTTTTTTCCCTTCTTCTGATAGCAGGATTAATCTAAGAAATCGAATTCAAAAATAGGCGGAGCTCTCTTTTCCAAAGAGTTGACAATTACTGAGTTATGTCATTCTCCCTTTTTTCAAACTTAATTTTGCGTGCCTGCCAGCCATAGAAATACTAATACGCATTTTTTATTTAAAGCCATTCTCAATTAAAGATAAAAAGTTAACGTTTGAGTATTAAGTAAGTTAACCCTCAACGGATAATTCAATCAAGACTTGGCTTATTGCAATTTTGGGTCCGCAAATTTAATAAGGTTGATGTTCTCAGCTTTTTTACAACAACTCTGCTTTTCCAAGTATTTTTGTAATATTTTAAAGCTAATTGCTGATTTTGCTCACTATTCGCCATGACTCAATACCTAGCTGAAGTGAACCGAACCGAACCATTTTATTTTTCGGTTTTTGGTTCGGTTCAGCATTTTTTAAACACACCGGTTCGGTTCACGCACAAAAAAAGCGGTTTGGTTCAAACGGTTCGGTTCAGAACCGGTTTGCATCTCTGGTTTTTATAAAGATGCATAGGGCGCATTTAAAAAAGGGTGATTTTAAAAAACCATGATACAATATGATTTTTGTCGTACTTTTGCTGCTGACACTCCGTCGGGTCGCTCCATAAGAATTGTATCAGCTGTTTCTGCTTGTCAAGTTAGTAACTGTGCCTGTCAAGTTAGCGGCGCCCTGAGTTTTCCGACGGGCAGCGTCGGCCCAGCGTAAGAGCCCTGCCGGAATTTTTTTTCCGACACCCTTTTTTATGGAGTTGACACATGTCGAAAGCTTATTTGGTAAACAAAACCAGATTTAGTGTGACCAGGTTCCATTTGAAATTTTTAAGTATAACAAAACTTGCAAAGATTTGTCATTTTTGTGCTATAAAACCAGCAAGTAGCACGTGATAATTTGCGAATCGCTTAAAGCCAGTACCCATAAAAGCCAGATGCAACAAAATCTAAAGAAACCAACATTTTTTCAGTGTTTCTGAATGTATCAAATATCGTTTTCAACGCCCAAAAACTCTCTTTAAAGACATCTTATTAGCGTATAAATCAAGCCTGTAATTCGAAATTAACAGTATTCTATTTAATTTTTGAATTTTGATTTATTTTAAGCTTAATTATTTATTTCTATTCGATATATTTTAAGGGAATTGCAATTATTATCATTAAAAATTTAACTACTTTCATGTAATAAAAATTCGGATATTACTTCAATTGCTTTCAATTAACATATAGTTAAATATTTAAACACAATTTTTAAAGTAATTGTAATGTTAATTTAAATTTTCAACTACGAAATAATTGGAATTGTAATCGAAATTAAATTTTTAACTACCCAAAAAATGTAATGGTACTTTCGATTTACAGCTCTGCTTGAACTTTCTTATGGAAGATTCAAATTGAGACTGGTCACACTTAAAATCTTTCATTACATTTTTTAATAGAATTTGTTAATTGTTAATGAGGGTTTTTCGGTTTTCTTTTCTTTTTTTTTGTTTATTTCTATTTTCGGTTTTTACCGCGCGGTCTTTTCTGTCTTCTATTTCACAATGTCTCCCTGCAGTGTGACCATCATTAGATTTTTCATAAATACCTTACACTCTAAAATATCGATATATTTACATCTTGGAGGTTATTTTTAAACAATTTCAAAGTTTGAATTAAATTTGCCAAGTTTTGTGTTAACAGCTACGCCGCCCCCTCTTATGCCTTCGTTGTTAGAGTATCCCAGTTTAGTTGCAACTGCAACTTTCTGGTGCATCGATTTTCTAGTTGAAAAATGACGTGCCTAGACCACATTAGTGGTGGCTTTATTAAAACTTTCGTGTCATCGTTGAAAATGTGTTAATCTTTGAAATGTAGTCAAAACGTTCGACTTTAATAATAAATATTCAGCCAAATTATCAACTCTAAGAAGGGAGTGTAAGGCCACTCAACCGCACAAACGTGCCAGCTGCCAGCGACGGCCATTGTCAAAGCGAGGAGGGCTCTCAAGTGATTCTTCTGCCGCTGCCGGATGATGTTGATGATGAGGACGCCGACGAGTGGCAGCCACCACAAACTACAACTCGTGCACGCACGCATACAAAATTTCGATTGCATCCCAAACTGGCGAAATGTCAGAGCCCAATGGCCAGGAGTGCACTTCACCCAGCTGCACACACTGGCGACAAAATGCAATCCATGATGGACTCTGGAGTGGCCGTTGGCCCACCCACCCCCTTGATGCAACCCTTTGGGCTGCAGTGTGTAAATCAATGCAATAATTAAGAAAAATTTTCGTATATATGCGTAAGGCACTTGAGAGTGCAGTGCTCCTCCTGCTGCTCGGCAAACAACCCCGGTTGGGAGTGCAGGCGTTGCTCGTTAGCAATTAGACCGGCCCCCAAAGCTTCTTCCTTCCGCTGCTTGACAAATGTGCGTAAAAGTTCATGAATTCTAATTGGGAGGGCGGGGCCGGTGCCAGAAAAAATAACAATACAACTCACACACATGTGCGCAAATTGTTGTTGTTAATTAGTAACGAGAAGAGTTCAGGTTCAGTTTAAGGTTTGGGTCAGACTTCCGATGTGTCAGCGGCGCTTACTTCTAAGGAGCTGCCGCCGCCGTTTCGCACTTCAATGAGAAATTTCGTGTAGTTGAATGTTCCGGCGAACGTGCTATAAGTTGGTCACGTCTGGGTCTGGGTCTGGGTCTGGTACTGTTCCTGTTGCTGTCGCTGTTGCAGTTTATGCTCTATTTAAATGCTTTTTATTTGCCGTGTCTACCGTTTGAATGTTACAACTATGCAAGGCCCATAAAAACGGGCAGCTAAACATACTCTAAAAATTGTTGTATGTGAGACGGTGGGATCTAAGGCTAATGCACTTTGACCTGCAGAGCAAAAGGGAGCAGGCGGAGCTCGGGTAATTTACACATGTGTGCGAAGAAATTAAGAATTGTAACATTTAGTACATTCTCAGAAGAAAAGTATTTGATCTTGTTTAATTAAGGCTGATTTAGAAATGTAGAAGAGAGGGAAAGGGTCACTTAGTACCTATAGGGGTACCCTTACCCTAGAGCTTAAAGGAGCAATGGATGTGGGAGCAATTAAGCCAAAACTTGCTTTCATCAGCCTCCATCCTTAAGTATAAACAAACAATATCGTTCCAGTTGACTAACTTCCACAAAAAACATTCTCCATCTTTGTCCTACTGATCATTAAATATATCCACAAGCAATTACCATTCAAATTAAAAAAAAATTAATAATCAAACAATGTGAAAAAAGAATCCCTTAAACATATTGAAAGACATGCCATTGACATGCAATTAAATTAAATTAAATTGTGCACAGCAATTTTGTTAATGTAATGTTGGATGTTTAACCACTTTGGGTGGATACGCCCCCAAACCACAACAAAAACAACAACAACGCGGTGGGATAAACAGAAAAAAAACTTATTAGCATGATGATTATTAATTAATTGAAAAAGTGAATGAAGCATGAAATGTGCAATGAATAATAAAAGTAAGCACAAAAAAAGGGAACAAAAAAAATAAACTGCGGTTGAAAAACAGCACAAGACAAATAAATACCATGGAACATATGGAAGTTTTCAATAAAAAGGACAACACAAAAAAATTGTAATAATATAAAAACCTTTTGCCATTAATTTATGCAGTTCAATTGGGTGCCATTTTTTTTTTTGCAATTGCTCATGGCTTATAAATGAGAATTAAATTGTTCGAAACTTATGCCAACTGTTAAGATGATACGCAGGAAATTTGATGGGGCTTAACTAATTCAATTAAGCAGGGAATTCAGGGAGAGGGCATGAAATATATTGGTTCTTACTGTGGGAGCATTTTCAGATTTAAGTGAAATTTAATACAAAGTGAGTTGTATTTGGTGATGACTTGTAGGGTACAAGATGATCCAAAATAAATAAAGAAAGATAGTGGTACAATGTTTGCCAGGAATCGGTTGTTACACCAACATTTATGCTGCTGTGCTGCTGCCTTGTTGAGTACAGTCGTATAATAAAAAATACATACAAACTAAATAGTTATAAAGCAGAGGTGCCCAGGATCAACGTACAACCGCATTTACACCAATACACAGAAAGAAAATATTTGTGAAACAACAAGAATCACAAAAAATAAAAAGAGAAATGTGTTTTTGGTTTGTGTGTGTGCTCGTGGCAGTCACACGAAATTATTAGCAGCCAACAACAAAACAAGCTTAGCGGTAGGGCTATAGGGGCGCCTATCCCATTGAGGAAAGAAACTATTATAAAGAAATCAAAGCTGCTAACCGGGAACAGCACTAATCTTCTAAGTAAATAGCCTATCGGATTCTTACATATTGATTCAATCTATTTTTTTGACGAGTAAGATTAAAAAAATAGGTTTTTAAGGAACTTAAGTACATTTTATACCCAAAATATCAGAGGGTGTAATGTATTTTGGGTGAAAAAAAAAAAAAAAAATAAACTGGATTTCCTTAATTCCACTTCGATTTCTTTTTCGTGTTCTCAATTCCGAATTAAATTGTTATATTTCACTTTTTGCAAACCACCGGCCCAACCGGGGTCGGTATTTAATACACAAGAGAGAAACCACAGATTCAAGCGACACGATTGAAAATGGAACAGTCAAAAATAAGAAAGACTGTGGTTCATTTTGTTTTACCTCCAAAATCTACATATTAAAAGTTTATACAGCAGCAATAACCAAAAATATCTCGCTCTTTACTTTCTGCTCCCTTCTATTATGTGAAAAGAGCAGGCATTTTAGACACAAATCCGTCCTTTATTGCTCTGCTCGTGCTGTCAATTTTGTCAAAGCATACAAAAAACTACTATCAAAATACCTCATGACAATCAGACAGAAACGGCTGGGCTTCTAGAGCTCAAAAATCTGCTTCAAAAGTGCTCCGAATAGCTGCTCCCCTAGTTCCTCCAAATCGTCTGCTAAGAATTTAATAAATATTTTAACGATTGGCTCAGTGTCAAGAATAATCTTCTAGATCGTATTCAAGTTATAGTATTATTATTAGTACATCAGATTATTCTCAAGTTTAAATTGTAGCCAGATGGTACCTAAGAATTCGCGATCTAAAATTTGATTAATTTAAAGAATAGGTTTGCTAAGCAACCATCCTACGAATTTGGGGGGTGATTAACGGGGCTTTGCAGAGTTACGATCATTACTTAGGGTTCGCATCACAAATGTCAAGCTTCATTCAAATAAAATTATTCACTTATCATAACGGGTGACAAATAGTTAAATATCGGAAAAATACCAAGAGGATCAAATAGTAACAATGTCAAAAACTTTGCTCCCAATCAAATGTGGAAAATCATGCCAAAATGATGTGGTTAGCATTAGCTGAGGATTCTCCATGGTAATAACACCACTAAATTCTTAGAAATTGCTTTTCCACACTACAAATAAAATACTTGATTACATAGCCATGATATTGACAATACATAACCCCGAACCATGGATGACCAGTGTTGAAGAACATAGATAAAGCATAAGGAATATCTTACCATTTAAGCGGGTAATTTAGCGCAAAAGCCTGCTAGATGTAGTCCATAAGCCCTATTCAATAATATTTGCAAACGTCATTTACTATGGGTGACACAAATTCAAACACTTTCTTATATACTTATGTACCGCCTTTGATATGTGCTCATTGGTCATTCATTGTATTTATAGCGGTTCAGTATACTATACAGTACCCTCAATATACAGCACGTCACTTTTGCTCTGAGAACCCTTTGAGAACCCTTTTAATAAAAAACGTGAGCCGAGAAATCGAGAACTCTGAAAGGCCTCCAATAATCATCCCAAATCTTCAAATTGCTGCTTTAGGAAACCTTTTCTTTAAATTAATCAAAATTTAGATCGCGAATTCTTAGCTACCATCGACGGACAATTTAAATGCTGAGATGACCTTGATGTACTAATAATTCTAGAACTAAGTTACGATCTAGAATAATCAACACTGAGCCAGTCTTTAAAATATTAATTAGAATTCTTAGCAGACGATTTGGAGGAGCTTCGGGACAGCTATTCGACACTATTGGAAGCAGATTGAGCAGCTCTAGAATTCTCTGTGCTTTCGTTTGCTTCGATTGCTCTAAGTATTTTGAAAAGTAGCGTTTGTTGTGCTTTTTGACAAAATTGACAGCACAGGGGTGTCAGACAGAGAGTGTTTCGTTTATTTTGTGCTCCGAACTAAATTGGATACTGTATTGGCAAGTGCAAAATCTTTTTCACATTCAGAGCAAGAGCCAAGAGCAAAAAAAAAGACTACGAAATAGCAGAGCATTTTCAAACACTGTGTTAAACCAAAAATTTTATAAATCAATAAATTCTTGGAAGCGTAATTGGGAACGTGGCTAAATCTGTACATAAGTTTATTCGTCTGTCTTTCCATTTGTAAATTCAAGCTGTCAGAGAGATGTTAGGAATTAGAGACCACAAATTTGATTTGAAGACTCGTTAGAGAGGCAGAACCAGCTTCCCCTGCCACCGCCGAAAAATAACACATCTTCCACAAATTTTTAGAAAGATTCTTCAGATATTGAATATATTTAATATACAGCACTATTTATTGATTTGCCAAGTTGGGTAACGATCAGTTAAAATCTAATAAAAAGGAATCGAAGATTCGCCATAATAAAAGCCCTCAAATAAGAGATAAAGAAACACTAAGCATAGAAACTGCTAAAGTGTGACCAAACTTTGGCATGTAAGTATTACATTCAACGTACGTAACATTTTCTATACCCAAGGTGCCCAAGGCCATTGAGCACGTCCCGCATTGATTGTTGTTTTCCCCAAAGCGATTGCCCTGCGCATAGCCCTTACGCATAGCTTAAGCCACAACGTAGTGCAACAACAACTTGATGTGTCGGAGTCGGAGTCTCCGTCATTTTTGGAAATCCCGAACCGAATCGGAACCGGGCAGATTAATTTTTCAGCCGAAAAGTGTTCGGTTCAAAAAATATGTTTCTACTTATTTTATTGCTAAGAATCTATAGAATTTCAAATTCGTAAAAAGAACTCTATAGGTTTTGAGTAAGTTTTAATATTCGTACATATTCTATAGTCGCTTGAAGAAACGTTCTCACATTGTAAACTCAACCCAAATTCTACAACGAATTTTGGGCCTAACGTGTTGTTGTCTTTATTGCCTCACTTTATTGTTTAAGCTGGGAACGATTTCGTGTTGCATCAGATCAGCTTTAAGTTCTGCCGTCAGCACATCATTCAGTCACGTGTGCGCGCGCCCATAAAATTTTAGAGTAATTTCCAATTTAATGTTGTCCGAACTAGCGATAAAACAAAATTATTCATGAACCCGGTTCGAACGAACCTTGGTTCAGCGTCTGAACCCGCTCCGTAGACGGGCAAAATGTCGCGGGTCAACCCTTCTGCCGCCTCTTACTTTGTTGTTGTCTACGAAGGCGAAGCACACACACAGAAACAACGCAGCATAAGTTTAAGTCGACCCTGCCATGGTGGAATTAAGAAGGTGAAGCCGTCAGCTTCTGCTGAGGGCCAGTAAATGTATGCCTGTGAGTTAGAAAGAGACAACAAATGTTCTGCCTATTGTTTGTCTCTGCTTGTGTACTGCCGTTCGCTTCTGGCATTCTAGCTATCTCGCTCGGCTTCACCTTATTAATTCCACCAAGGGCCTCACTACTGCGATATACCCGCTATTCAAGGGAAATAAAAATGTTTGATAGCCACACAATAAAATCTGTTAAAAATTTGCATTTTGGGGAATATACCGTGACATGTCTGGGTCAAAAGTACACAAAAAAGCACATGAATGAAAGTTCATCTGATTAATGGAGGGTAATTTTGAGCGATATTCGAACAATTAATTAGCATTAGGCGATTGAAACTCTGGCACACATTTTGGCTACCTCAACAGAACCCGCATGAGCAGAATTTTGGTTTCCCTCCTCCCCCCTTCGCCACTCCACAAAAAGTGCCATAAACTGCGCGTTAACATCGACGCTTACAACGCTTCTAACCAAAACGAGAAAAATACTCGCATATAAAAAAATTCATAAGCCATAATGAATTGCTTTTATAGACGATTTCGGTTCGCTCCGATCGCCCGCTGTGCCAAATGCCGCGGCTGATGAAGTAGTGCCTCAATCTGAATCTGAATCTGAGTCCGGAGTGCGGAGATTCGCGTGTCCAAGGCGGCATGAGTAAGTGTTTTGCTTAATTGCCTATGGCTTATTAGGCACCACAGTCAGAGAATAGTCAAATTAATTTCAATAGAAAAGCAACGGCAGCCAAGCGAGCTGCTGCGGTGATTGGAGATTTGTCTGTGCGTGGTCTTCTGTCTAATGATGATGGCGTTACGAATTTCGACTGCCTGCATCGACCACCAACAACAACAACAACAAAACAATTACAAGACCAGACTTTTTTCCTGACCATTGTGTGGCCAATACAAAAGAATTTGATCGAACAATGTAGAATCATTAATTAAATTTTTTGGGTTGGGGGAGGAGTGGAGAATGAAGATATGAAATGGTCACATCTTTTGCACTTGCCCATTTTAGGTGTTGGCCTGCTAATTTACGACTCCCACTAGCCTTTAGTCAGAAGAGGTGGAAAACAGTATTTTAAAATATTCGACTCGAGCAGCAACTATCTTGTTACCTGACGCGTTTTTATGAATTCTGCATAAAATTAAAACATTCTGGCACCTCTCTGCTGCTGCTGCTGCTGCTCCAACTCCTCCCTTCAACAGGTGGCTAGGCCAAGCAGAACTAGTTTCGCATCTCGGCTCCTTAGTTTGCCCAGCGTGTCTGCTGCTTTAATAATTTTTACTTTGGTTTAATTATAGTTTTGCGCTTAATAAATTTACGCTGCCTGCCAAGGCAAACACCAAAGCCGCAGTTCTTCTTGCTCTCCACATTTTATTCTTGCTTTTTCTTTCAAATTTGTTGCCATTCCTCGCTATAAAATATACAACAAAACAGAGTGCGTGGAAATTGTTTTGAAATTTACAACTTTAGAAGCTTGACGAGAAGTTTAAGCATAGTTCTGATGAAGCAACTAGGGTGAAGATGCTCAGGATTGATAAGATTAAGTAAAATGAGAATAGAGTTTAGGTTTAAGACTGGCAAGCATGAAAAGGACAAGGGGTAGAACTATTTGATTATAACGAAGATTTTTTGGAAGTTTTACTTCGCTTCTAGGTATTGATGTTCGTTGGTACCAACCGTCTTAGTGACGCCAAACGAACTGTGCAAAGTAGCCCCTGTGTCACCACACGAACTGTGTGATGTAATACCCAGTATGTGAAGTATTAACTGTCGTTGTTGTTTATAGTACTTACCAAGTCCGTTGTGAAGCCACCTTGCTAAGTACTACCCATCGCCTTTGTGAAGCCAAAATAACTAAGTGAAGTACTACCCACCGCCTCTGTGTCACCATACGAACTGTGAGAAGTGAGGCCCATCGCCCCTGTGTCACCACATGACCTGTAACCATCGTCGTGCTGTACAGTACTTCCCATGGCCGTGGTGGCGCCATACAAACTGTGCAAAGTACTACCCATCGCCTCCTTTTGCACGGGTGGCGCCAAAGCGGTTGTTACTGAACTATACAAAGTCAAGTAGATTTGTGTAGTTGATTCCAAATCGCTCGAATTCCTCATCTGATCTAGTAGGCGTGCTTTTGCCTCTTCACATATAATAACGTCACTATTTTGTAACAGCTTACATTAAAAAACAAATTTCGTTATAAAAGGTAACTTATTGTGGTCACAGGACCTGTAAATGTAAAGTAAACCTCTCCCAACACACGCGAATATCTCGTAAACTTGACGGGCGTGGGGAAAACGGACAATTGATTTGAATTCAGCGACTAAAAATACAAATGGAAAGTTTTCTATCTTCTTTGTTGCAAAAGTTTGCCTCTTTTTGTAAACCAGTGTAATTAGATCAAGATGCATTTGATCCACCTCAGCAACTTAGTGAGCGGAAGACAGCACAGGGCTATGTTAGAGCTAGATGTGGAGGCATATACTGGTACAGCTGCTACCTAGCCCCCAGCTTATCTGTCGATAATTCGAAAGTATAGTGGATGAAATTGCAGACGGATTTTCGCAGTCATGCGCCAACAGTAATTGCGGGAGAATTCAATGCATGGGCGGTACGACTGGGGGAGCACCAGAACAAATGCTAGAGGGACAATCCTGCTTGATGCATTTACATCCCTGAACGTTACGCTGCTTAACCAAGGAGGATAGCAAACCCATTCGAAGCCTGGACGAGGGGACTTCAATAATGGACCTAACGTTTGCTAGCTCTCACCTAGTACGAAGCACGACATGGGTAGTCTCGGACTTATACACCCACAGCGATCATCAAGCCATAGTGGCAAACATTGGCGGACAGCCAAGGCAACGGATACACCAGCCTGCGCACCTCGGATGGAGCGAGAAGGCTATTGATGCTGCATCTTTGCAGGCAATGCTGGAGGTCATCCATCTAGAAGGAAACCGGTTCACTGGTGGACCAGTGAAATCCAAAATATTCGGCAGGAGTGCAATCACTCGAGAAGGCAGTATTAACACGTGATGAAGCGATCCCGGCAGAGGCCGCTAGACCAACAGTCCCAACTCCAAGTTGACATTCTGCAAGCTGCGTTCCAAACGCGCCGATCAGAACTCAAGAAGGCCATCAAACAAAGCAAGGCAAACTGCTGGAAAATATTGTGCGAAGAAGCGGAGGGACAACCTTTTGGACAAGCTTACAAGGTCGTCATGGGAAAGCTGGCAAGGCCACCATCTCCCACATCGCAGCTACAAGCAATTGTTCATACTCTGTTTCCGGTCCACAAAAAAAAACAAAAAAAAAAAAAAAATCCGCAAGACTGTACTACGAACGCAGAGGAAGTATTGACTGCGCTATCCCGCATTCATGCTGACAAAGCGCCTGGGCCAGATGGGATCCCCACAAAAGCTGTGAAAATTATCGTGGGAACACAGCCGGACGTTTTTGCTGACCTTTACAACCAGTGCATCAGGGAGGGAGTCTTTCCATCAAGATGGAAGCTTCAACGACTGGTTCTGCTTCCAAAAGGAGACAAGAATATGGAAGACCCCTCTGCGTACAGACCACTGTGCATGCTAGACGTCGTCGGTAAACTATTCGAGCGCATCCTTTGCAACCGCCTAGAGGCGGAACTGCAAGAACGGCACGGCCTTTCAAACCGACAGTTTGGATTCAGAAAGCAGCGTAGTACGATGGACGCAATCTCAATGGTGGTGCACACAGCCCGCAGGGCCACAGCTGGTAGAAGATGGCGTGGCGGCAGTAAGGAGTATTGCCTGGTTACGACGCTCGACGTAAAGAACGCATTTAACTCCGCCCGCTGGGAAAAGATCCTACAAGCACTCACTCGTCTTGGTATTTCTAATTATCTGGTGAAACTAATTGCCAGCTACTTCGAGAACCGTACACTGCTCTACGACACATCGGATGGGAGGAAAACATACGAAGTCACAGGCGGCGTGCCACAGGGCTCAGTTATAGGACCGATCTTGTGGAACGTGATGTATGATGGAGTCCTTAGGCTAGCTACGCCGATAGGCGTCAGCATTGTTGGCTTTGCAGATGACATCGCGATCGTCTCAGTAGCCAAGAAATTGGAGGATGTGCAGTATAAAACCAACGACGCTATAGTGCGAGTGACCGACTGGCTAGAGGACAACGGGCTGAGCCTGGCTCCCCATAAAACCGAAGCAGTTCTTATCAGCAGCAGGAAACGTGTGGAAACTGCCAGCATCACGGTCGGAGACCAGCGTATAACATCGAAGGAGGCTATAAAGTACCTGGGGATTATGCTGGACCACAGGCTAAATTTTAAAAGCCACCTAGCGTACGTGGAGGAAAAGGCTATCAGAGCAACAAATGCCTTATCGGGAATTATGGCAAATATCGGTGGACCTCGACAGCGTAGCAGATGGCTGATCTGCAACGTAGTCAGGTCTATCATAATGTACGCAGCACCGATATGGGCCCCTGCAATGACAGTGCCGTCATACAGCCGAGGATGCAAAAGAGCATACAGGAGGTGTGCTCTTCGAGTTACCTGCAGCTTCCGGACTGTGTCGGAGGACGCGGCGCTAGTTCTAGCTGGAATGGTACCACTGGACCTGTTAGCGATGGAAAGCAGAGAAGCAGATGAGCATCGACGAGAGAGGACGATGACGAAATGGCAAGCGAGGTGGAGTGCTACCACCAACGGCAGCTGGACAAGAAGACTGATTGCGGACTTAACGCCGTGGGTGGGTAGACAGCACGGACAAACTGACTTTTACCTATCACAGCTACTGACCGGACATGGATGCTTCAAATCCTATCTTTATAGATTTAAGCATGAGACAGATCCGTTTTGTACACACTGTACGCGGACCATAGAAGACGCAGAACATATATTCTTTGTCTGTCCGAGATTCGCTGCCGAACGGGAAGAGCTAAGCCTAGGTATTGGGAGGCCATTCACAGTCACTGACTTGATGGACATCCTACTTAGCTCGCAAAACAATTGGAATGCTATATGCACCATGGCTGCTGAGGTACTGAAATCCTTGCGTCGCGCTGAACGACAGCGCAATTCGACTTCAACCCCTAGATAGGAATCTAGTGGAGGCCTTCGTGCCATCTCCCCCTTGTGAAGTAATACTTAGCGGTAGTTCCGCAAGAGGGAAACGGAGAGTAGGGGTGGTTTTAGTGGGTGAGGAATTCCGAGTCCCACACTTTTTGGCTTTTAATGCTTTCCCCCCTATACAAAAAAAAAAAAAAAAAAAACTACCCATCGCCTTTGTGGCGCCAAACTAACTAAGTGAAGTACTACCTATTGCCTCCCCAACGGAACTAAAAAAATAAATCCAAATCAAACCGGGGCCCCCAAGGGAAAAAAAAAAAAATGGGGGGGGGTTATAAAAAAGTTTAGAGTACTACCAAATCTCGTTGTGTTGCAAAAAGTATGACTCATTCCCAAGGATAAACAAATGAGGCAACCTTTAACGACTGTCATACAATTACTGCCTTCTTGCAGGGAACTTTTGATCAACTGTAATAAGAAAAGATCGCTAGAAAAGCTCAATAACCTCTACTCCAAATGAAAGTCCCATTCTGTTACCATTTCACATCACAAGTATAGAAACCTTTCATAAATGTGAAAGATTCATTAGCTCAATTTGCTAATTTTAAAATCAATCAATTTCCAAACGTTTACACAAATCTCTTTTCCTAGCCAATTAAGCCATCTAACCTACTTTTTATCTACTCACACATATGATAACTCTGATCAACGGATATGAAAGGCACCCAGCAATCCAACCACATTCACATTCCTCACAAGTGTTTGCCAAATTACCAAGAAATAACATAATGCTCGTTGTATTTCCCAGGCATATTTTGTATCTGTTTTCCGCTCCGGTTTCCAAGCATATTTTTCGCTGCGTAATCTACACAAAAGCCGCATAAAAATGTATGAAATTAGGCGGAAATTGAACTTGGAGAAGGAACTCGAACGGAATTATGAATGGCCCGACGGGTGTGAGTGCTTTTAAAAACCAATTAATAAATTTTAAATGTACGCTCCGCAGGTTGCGCGAGGTGTGGAAAATGTTGCTGCTGTGGTTGTTGCTGTTGCTTTGTTTATTATGCAGCTCACTGCATGCGGCATTTGAAGTTCCGCTGGGGTCGCTCTGGTTCTTGGCACAGCACGAGTTGTCAGTGGTTCATTTTTCTTCTGGGCCGCCTTCGCCCTGAACTGGCCAAGGGCTTTGGCATTGTTGGATTTATGAAAAATTAAGTGTGAACAATTTATTGAGAAATTTGTACAGGTGGCAGGGCAGATCCCCGGCCATCCCGGCAAGTTGCCGTCGATTGTTTAATGACTTTATTTGTGGAAACGTTGGTATTAATGAGCAAAGCTTGCCCCCCAGCTGACAGGGACACAATTATCGCCAAGCGAGAGAGAGAGAGGAGACATTCTAGTCTCGCACTAGACTCAGATCGATGGGCTTTATAAGCCAACCTGCCACATGGCAAACGCAACATGCTAAATGTGGAGCAACTGGCTCTGATCATGTCACCAAAGTTGATAACGGCGATTACTTCACATACTTGGCATATTGTCGAAGTAACCGGGCGCATTGCCTTGCACCTATCCGCTGGCAGGTATGAGGGCATGGGGGAGCACCCAGCCAAGAGGCTGCAACCAGCCGCTGCCGCTCCACACATGACACATGAGTAATGGCCACGCAGGCAAATTTATGACAAGTCACATTTCTGATGTGCTCGTTTATCAACGACCATAGACAGGAACGGGAACGGGAACGGGGTTGGGGCCGGAGCTGGAGCTGAGCCTGGAAACTGGCCAGGGCAGCGTGTGTGACAGGCGCGCGCGTGACAAGAGAAGACCAAGGTTCCCAAAGTCTGCTTCCATTGGACATTGAGTTAATTATAAACGACGAGAATGAGCTTCAATTGAAGTCGGGAAGCAAAAGGAAGCGCGCCTAGTTCAGAGATGCCAGCTAATCCAGGTTGACTTGATCAAAAGGCGGCAGAGAACCAAACGGCAGGAAAGGGGAGGATGGATACTCTATTATGTACACTCGAAAAAAATTGACAAAAATATTGTGGAAAATTTTATAAGTGACTTTGTGTTTTGATTCATTTTCAACATCACAAAAATAATTCGGGAAAGTCTTAGTTTAACTTGCACGTTTAATATTTCTGAAGAATAATAATGTTTGATTAAGTTGCCGTTCTTACGTTACATAAATGGGAAGTCATATTCGAAAGCAATCGGTTTTGTAAGCGCCTCAAAATTAAAAATAATCCAATGAAATAGAACACTGTTCCAATTTGAATTTTTAGTTGGCGATGACTTGGTGCGAAGTCATAACTTATGACAAATAGGTACCACGACTATTGAAAATATTGTTTTTAATATGACTAAGACAATACATTTAGATTTATTTGACAAACATTCGGTATGCTACCAGTATATCCTTATTTCAATTTTCCCTAAATTGCGTTGCACTACTGATGTTCTTTATGTTGGTTGGTAGTTGGTTCCACAACCTAACAGTATTACTAACTCCCACATGTCAAATTTATTAATCTTCTTCTCGTTGTTGTTTCTACTCGATGTTACAAATTAATTTCTTCGCTCCGAAATGTTATGATAACGTCCTATTATTATTTTGTTCATTCTTCTCGATGTGGCAAATCTTATCTTGTCATACAAATATGATGGTTCTCTGGTATATATAATCTTTTGCAGGAAAATTAGTGATCTGTGTATTGTGAATGATTTAAAGTCAAAACCGTACATTTGACTAAAGAGGAGTGTATTATGGTCAGTTCGTCTTTTTTTGTTTCCATATTAGGCTATATTATTAAAGGTAACATTTAGTCTTCTTTGGGAGGCAGCATCACAGTTTCCAAATATTTCAAGCCCATAGCACAGTGCCGGTATCAAGTATTTTTTCTGCGATTAAAAAGTCTTAGGTTCGTCGGTAAATAATTCTGCGTCATAGAAAGTTGTCTTAGTACTCTATACGTTTTACCAGTTGCCCTTGCCAGGTGATCACTCCAAGATAAAGTATCATTGAATGTTATACCAAGGTTAACTGCCTGAGATTCATATTTTATAGGCTTGTTCATAATTTTCAGCTTAGGAAGATCAGTTGTATTTAAGGATTTCTTTGTAATTACAATACACTTGCACTTTGCAGGATTGAGTGACAGTCCGTTACATTTAGCCCAATCATTAACACTTAACAAATCTCTATTACAAACATCTACACACTCATTTATTTTATTTAGAGGACGACTTACATATATTTGAACATCATCGACATACATGTGACATTACAATTAGACAACATTTCTGGGAGGTCATTTACATACAAAGAAAATAGAAGTGGGCCAAGATTGAGCCCTAGGGAACACCACGAGTTAGACGCAAAGTTGACGATATTTTAGACTCAGTAGCCACTGCCTGACTTTTGTCAGATAAATATGATTTTATTAGTTTAATGGCTGTGTCAGTAAAATTAAAAAATTTTCAAGTTTAGTTACTAGGATTTCATTTTAACAGTGTCAAAAGCTTTGTTACATCGCCATTGCCATTTGCCTTCTGATATCCTCCCGTAATACTAACTATTGCCGTGGTGCAGCTTCTTTTTTTCCTATATCTACTGATTATTATTAAGCAATAATTTATTGGTCAAAAACTTACTTATTTGCTGATCGATTAATTGTTCAAACACTTTGTAAAAACGGTAGTATTGAAATTGGTCTGCATTCATTGTTACCTTTCTGGAATGGTTATGATTTTTGCATTCCCACAATTTCGGAAAAGTTGATATAATAAAATTAAAAAAATATAATAAAAAAAAAAAATAAAAAAGCGGTACATACATAATATCAAGTTATTACTTTGGGAGGGATCAATTTCAGAAATTTGATAGAAAAAAAAAAAAAATTAAACAAAAAAAAAAAAACCATAACAATTAATATAATAAAGGTTCTAAATATATTGTTTGGCTAGTCCCTCAGCGTAAGCACACTTAATTTTTACTAAACAGATTAAAAAAAATATAAAAATATAGTAAAATAATAACATTATTATACACAATCAAGATAAGGATTAGATTATTAGTATCCAGATACAAAATACATTTAATTATTATATCACAATAATTTACTACTACTTTTTTTGCTTTCCAATTCAAAGGTTTCTTTACTCACTCCATTTTTTTTATTTATTCACTTTCAAATTTTGACGTTAATAATTTTAGCAGTCCATATTTATTCATAAACTGTTTCCGCAAATCTTTAAAATTTTGATAGTTTCAAACTTCTTATATTTTCCTATCTTATACGCTTGAATCTCTTAGGGAATTTCTCAATATTGTCTAGTAAAACCACAATTATTATTGACTAAGCAATCAATATTTACTAAATTATTTACCAAATATTTTAGCCTTAGGGCTTTCGAATTTATTAAATAATTTTATGAAAATATTAAAAAAAAAAAAATAATAAATATTAATAATTTAAAATATTCTAAAAAAAAAACTTTATTTTATTAGATGGTCCGAGGCGGGATTACCAGTTATCGATACCAACAACATAACCATGGCACCCACCGCTCGTTTTATCTTTCCACAAATGATTCTTTAAATTGAATACATTATAACTGTGCTTCGTTATGGGCCCCTAAGGCATCTTGGTAAACTCGGTCCCTAGCCGTCCAGCTCTTTTTGAACCTTCTGGTCCAGAAACATCTACAGCTTCCGCATCCAACACTCCCATTAGAGAAAATTCGGATTTTCTAATCATCATCGACTCAAGTCTAAGTAGAGAATTTTTGGAAAAATATAAAGAATTGATTATTTTTGTATATTTAACAAATAAATTGATTTATTTTAAAGTGCGAACAAATACCTTAAAACCACAAAACTTAAAATTTGGAACAATTGCCATTGGAAATTTGGGTTCGAAACGGCGGAGTTTCGAAAATAACACAGACTTACAAGCTTTTGCACCAGATAAGATAGCAAACTTTTCAATTCAAATCAATTGTCCGTTTTCACTCATGACGCCAGGATTAAGGAAAAGGTTTCAGATTGAAAGCGCAGAACCAAGATATACTTAACAAGGTAGCCGCACTCGCTCTCTTGAAAACTTGTTAAATTTCAGTCATTGTGTTCTGCTTACTGAAATTCATTACTCTCTCGCTCTCGCTCTCTTTGACAAAAATATAACCCAGCGGCTCAAATTGCCATTACATAATGGGTTACTCCTGCGTTACTTTGCCATCAGTATGAAGGAAATACTCCCATACAATCTGCATTACTTTGTCATATGCATGGCCGCTTTGTAAACGGAGTGCCCACAGCCTGCATTACTATAAAGAATGTATGCCAGAGCCGAACTGTCATCGGATTCCCATTACGAATGCGTAAATTTTTTTGTAATTGTAATGCAGAATGTTCGCAGTCTGTTTGTTTTCGATTACTATTTCTCTAACGAAAAGCAGCGATTGTAGTGCATTACTTTTCGGCAGGCGTAATGCAAATTTTCGACAGAACACGTTGAGCTCTGCGCTTCTGTATATCTTGGGCAGAGAACTATCCAGAGTGATGGGCTGAGTGATGTGGCCTAAGATAATTTAAAAAACTGGCAGGCAATTTGCGACTTCGCAGCTACCATTATGAGCAAAACTAAAAGTGTGACCATATTTCGTGACAAAGAAACGGTAAAATAACAGTCGATGAAAACCCGATCGTGAGACGGTTGCCTTATTTCCCATTCACATTTGATTTCCTATTCCTCAACCATAACCCAATCCCTCCTAATTCTACAATTTAGTATGAAGAGTTCGAATTTTGACAACCAAACCGGCATTTTCACAGTGTAAACTGACCTCTGTCCGACTATTAAACGCCGCCACATAACAAATCTCACACACACTCACAGCAATTTGTAATGCCAAATCAGCAAAGTAATTCATTTTCCTGAAATTTTCATGGCCTGTAAGCTGTATGCGAGATCTTCGCACATTATCACCACCGCCGGTCTGCACCGTTCTCCACCGTTCAAATGACAATTCCAAGCTAATAAGAAATGCAAATGGCAAATGGCTGGCTGGCATTGACAGTACGTACTTGTGGCCGAAGAAGTAAATGCTGAAAAACCAATAATAATAAAAATACACGAGCGTGGGCCAAGACGCGAACAGCTTTCCATCCAGCATCCTTCAGAGACTTTTAGATTAGATCACAATACTCGTAAAAACGTAGAAATTCTTTGGTATGGCGACTTGTTACGTTTTGCATAAACTGCTTGCTCAAAGTGAAAAATAAGCAGCCTGCGAAGAGGTATTATGCCCGGCCCAGGCGACCGGACCGGGGATCCGTTTTTGATGGCATCGTTCTGGGTAAAGAAAGCTGACTGTTTGGCTGTTGTTCGCCCGCCCTCGGCCTGCCTGCCCGCCTGCCCGCCGGCTGTTATATATTGTGTATGACTTGGATGCGGACACCTACGTGTGACACAAAGTTTTGCCACACTTTTGTTTGGCTTTTGTCCCCCGAACACGGCAGCATGTGGGTAACCATTAGCACGCACGAGGCCGAGGATTGGACTTGAAGTTGTGTACTGCTCCACAATCATGATCAAGCCTTGACAAATTCTGTTGTCTTGCTTTAGCATTGTAGCCGGGCGCTGGCTCTCTCCATCCTCTGTGGCCTGAAATGGTTTATGTGGGGCATTAAGCTAGCGAACAGGACAGGAAACCACAAAAGGAAGATATTTGCTCACAGACAAAGTTAAGTTGAAAATTTGCAATGAAACTGTGCAAAGAAATTGCATTAATTTTAAGAACTTCGTCTTAACCCAGCACGAAAAAAGCACGAAATTATAGTTTACATTTTGGAATGCTGAAATGCTTTAAGTTTATTTACGAAAGCAAGCCCTTTCATCAGACTATTTAAGACGATTTTTCAGACTTTAGTTAGGGAATAAATGAATTAAGGTAGAAATCACTTGGTTCAAAGATACAATTGAAAACGTAATTTTTGGCCAAAATTCAGTTTGAAAACTGATTGAAAATATGACAATTAAGGTGCCTAAAAAGAACTTTCTTTGTTTTGAACAATCGTTGTGGAACATGAAAACGAGAGATCGGCGCTAGAAAACGATTTCAATTCCGGCCAGCTCCAATCCAGAACCAAAATGTTCAATTCTTTTCTGTTCCGTCCCAAATTTATGATTCTACCCCTTTCCATCACAATCCTTTCCTAAGTTCACCCAGCGTAAATTTCTACTGAATACTAAGCGTGCTGTAAGGGCTTTCTCATTGCCCGCTGTCCATGTGCCTTCAACGTGATTGAATGGACCAGAAGTGGACCGGCGGGTAGAAAGAACCAATACAAAGAAAGAAGAGAAAAAAAAAAAGAAGAAAAAAGGGGAGAAGAGAAGGAAAAGAAAGAAAAGGAGGGAAGAGAAAAGAAAGAAAATAAAAAAAATAAAAAAAAAAAAAAAAAAGAGAAAAGAAGAAGAGGTCCAAAATTCCAGTTTGAAGAGTATTTGTACCGGAGGCTAAACGGTCATCCGCTAAGGCCAATTTTGGCATACTTCCAACATGACAAAAATGCTAAGAAACGTGGATGTCTAATACAACAATTTAAAATAGCCCAAAGAAATTGACCGGTCAACGTGAAGTAGAATGTTAGAACCGATTAGTCATTGTGTGTGCTGTGTGGCAGTGGAACCGTCCTGATGAAAACAGCAGTCGTATAAGTCGCTTTTGCATTTTGAGCAAAAAAAGTTGGATAAAGGAGGAAAAGGAGTAGAGAAGAAGAAGAGGAAGAGAAGAAAAGAAAAGGATTTTGAAAAATTTGGTAAAAAGGGAAGAAAGAGAAAAAAAGGACAAACGGAGAAAAAAAAGATAAGAGGTAAGGAAAGGATATAGTGATACGGGGGTTTAAGTAAAAGAAAGGGAAAAGAAAGGAAAGGTAGGGGTGAAAAGAAAAAAGGAAAAAGGAAGAACTATTTAAAGAGCAACGCATTTTAAACAAAATAAAATTTGAAGGTTGTTGTTTGTAAGAATACATGGTTAAAGAACAGAAAACTGAAGATGTTTGAAGTGAAACAAAACAGTGAGTTGTTTAAAAAGGAAAAAAAAAAAGAAAAACCCTATAACTGTCTAGATGCACACGAATTATTTTTTCTCAAAACAACAAAATCTATGCTGAAGACGACGCAATCATATTTGTTGTTGGGTTGGATTTTGCGCATAGGCTGTGGGCACCTCTGTACTATACATTGAATTGTCAGCTGTTTAGAAAGCTTCTTCGAAGATTGAACTAGAACTTCTTCATGAGTTTCCTAGGGCTTTGCATGTGTTCTATTGGCAGGTTTTTAGTAGGGTTCTATATTCGTCATAGATCAACTCATAGTTCGCTTGCTTCAGTTATTTGTAGAGCTTCTTGAGATTATGTCGATGAAGCGATAGTTAGAAGCTATTCTAACTGTGGTTTTTCTATTCGCTCTTTAGCTGGGGCTAGAAGCGCGGTACGCATCGAAGAGCGTCTTAGAAGAGGGTCCCTAAGGACGCTTCTGTTCCTGTTTTAAAAAGACTTTCTTATACAAGATGGAAAACTTATTCAATCAAGCTCCTCTAACATCCTTCAAGTTTCAAGATCATTTTAAAATTCTCACATTAACTTTTTCCCAAGCATTTTAAGTCTTCTTCGTAAATCGAAATCCTGTAGAGATTTAGTTCTTAGCTTGATCCTTAATGCAGTTTTCCCATTCCCACGCAGCATCAGCTGTCGTAAGCAGTTAACTTACTCATTTTATACTTTCACACTCTCATGGATTGAAGCACCTGATGACGCACCTCTTCACAAATATACCATAAAAAGGACACGAATTATGCCCCCCGCCCCCCTTTAAGCGTTTATACGATGGATTACAACAATAATATGGCAGGGACAACAGCTGGAGTGCGTTAACGCTTCAATGGAATGGAAGTAAGATTCATTCAAAAGTCAACGTCCGTCTCCTCCGTGATTTTCATAATTCAAATTGACCGTGTCCGGGTTGAGGCCGTTCGAAGTCGGGGGAATTCCTTCGCCTGTGCATAATGAAATTCACTTTGTTTTCTTTTTCCTTCTTTTCCTTACTCCGAGTTGGCTTTTTCGTTCTCTCTCTCCAAGTGCAAATGCCATTCAAGCAGAATAATGCAATATAAACTGTTGCAGCTTGAGCGGAGCTACTCAACTGGGACTGGGGCGACTCGTTGACAATCGAGCTCCAAGGAGCTGGCGGCAGGAGTGTGTTCTCACTTGGTGCGTCTAGTAAAATATGAAACCACAAAAGAGTTGGGCCAAGGAATCGTTCATGTCAATTATTCCAGTTAAGTGAGCAACAAACCAAAGGCGGTTGGTTCCACCATCTCCATTTTTAGTTATCTTGGGCAATTTTTTAAGTGCAGGGAGACAACAACGCTTATTATTAAACTGAAATTTAATACCCCAAATGCTTTGTCTCAGCGTAATTTAAGTTGTGAGAACTTGCTCGGTGCGTAGACCTGCATAAATTGCACCTCCAGCCCAGATTCCGCATTCAATTTGACACAATGAAGAGGCCCGATTGCGACATAATAAAGCAATAAAACTGCCTTCAGGATAACAAACACAAGACAAGCAAAATAAACACAAACATCATCGTGGGGCAGATGCTACGATTGCTGTGCGACTCGAATTTCACATGCAATCAATGACAAATTTATGACTCTCCTGCAAGAGTCGGAGCACTTAAAGTGCACGGGAACGTTTCACATATGTTTTTTGGTCCTTATACTTTTCGCGTGCTCATATTTCTGTCAATTTGTTGCCTACTCCTCCTCCGGCTACAACAGAATTGAGTTA
This sequence comes from Lordiphosa stackelbergi, assembly GCA_018904235.1. Classification (NCBI taxonomy): domain Eukaryota; kingdom Metazoa; phylum Arthropoda; class Insecta; order Diptera; family Drosophilidae; genus Lordiphosa; species Lordiphosa stackelbergi. Next base: position 7,388 of record JAEIFU010001637.1, on the reverse strand, counting down.
TTGTATTGGTATATATCCTGGCAGCTGTCCGGACTCAGCGTTTAAGTATCTATTTCACGCATTTGCCGGAGATCAAATAAGCCTCAATGGCAAGTGTTTAAGTCCCACTTCAATTCGTCAGAGAAATTTGCTGCAAGAGTTGAAATTGTGTCTTCCGTTGCGGCACCAAAAGGAGTTTCCGACGGATATGCATAGGTTGATATATATATTTAAGTGGAATTTGTTTTGGAAATTAGTTGCAGAATTTGTTGCTCCATTGGGAGCGATTTGGAAAGGAAATGTTGCCTGGGAATGTGTAAGGCGGGGAATTGACAGAGTTCCGAGAAGAGAAACTATGACAACAGATGAGGTACTTTGCTGCTCAGAATCAAATGACGGTTCAGTTTAAATGACGCTGAGCTACTGCTGCCTCTTTAGGACTTTACCGCCAAGAGGTCTGTATTTCGATGTATTAGCCTTAAGGTACTTTTAAGACACAAACGATGGTCACACTGTAAAGAGAATGAATGAGAAGTTGTAGACAGACTGACAGATAAACGAAAACAGACGCTGTAAATAAATGTTGACATTGTAAATAGTAAACCGTGTGTAAATAGTCTATAAATAAAGACCCGAAGACCCTACAAGGTACTTCATTAGAGATCAAACCAAGCAGGAATTATTTTTGGTAGAGATTACCCGGGGCTTTAAATTCGATCATTGTTGAGTTCTCAAATGAGAAATCAACTCTCTCCACCGTATAAATCGCACTTATTGTAAACATTTCTATTCCTCGAAAACAACAATCCTTTCTTCTGACCCTTCAAAAAGTTTCCTCTCGCTCTCACGTCATACGCTGGCGAAACCTTTTAAAGTATGAAATAAGTATACCCACCCTTTCGACCCTTCTTTACACATTTGAAATGGCTTTTTAACTCACATGCCACCACGCCTGTCAATTGCAGTTCCACTGCGAACCACCCTCCCCCCACCGCACCTTCTGTAAAATCCACAATCAGTCAAGATCTAAGTGGAAATGCATTTTCACAATATCGTACATGCATATAATGAAAACAAGCAAACAGGAAAGCAAAGCTGAATTAAAATATGCAACAGCCACACAAAGCAGCACAAAAATAATAACACAACCTAAAGGGCCGTGCCATGGTGGCTTCGAGTATGAAAACAAGTAGCAAATAGCTAAAGACGCCAAAAACGCTAACGAAGTTTTTACTGAACTGGACTTGGGATGCCTGGTTGCTGTTCCTTGGTTTGATAAAGCCGCCTGATAAGCGACACGCGACCAAGGCAAGGTCCAAGCCACATAATAACCGGAGGCCGGGCAACAACAGCAGCAGTTAGAGGAGGTGGGGGGGGGGGATTGGAGCAGGTACAGTTTGTTTTATGCCCGCAAATTGGTTTCTGCCTTGTGCTGCAGGCAGGTGCCCGGACCTTAGGGCTCCCACACTGCAACCGCCGCCTGGCGCTGTCACTTAGACGCCACTTGGTTAAAGGCCCATACTCGCATATGCCACCAAAAGACACGACAACGACCCGTGTGTCTTCCAGAGACAACAAACACAAGTTCTGCTGTTTTTGGTGTCCCAGGGTAATGTCTGCAGTTCCGTTTTGTGTACCTATGTCATCCCACCCCACACTGCAATGCAACCCAACAGAGCGGGTCTTATATTAATTGTCACGCATATGTCTAACCCCAGACGACGACCCGACCCCAGGCCCACCGCAAGCCCTGTTGCACTATGGGTAAAAATTCGGTGTTTTTTTGAGATAAGCAAGAGTGCAAACTAATCGAAATCAGAAATGGAAACAGGCCTGATATGGGTTTTACTGGTTTCCGGATTAGTTTTCTATATCTAATTGGTGGCAAAGGAACGATCGGTCAACAAAAATGTGTTTTCAAAGATACCAGATCCTAGTTTTACCATGTCCGAAACTCCCCTTTCAAATTAGATCCACCTTAGATAACTGTATCATATGAATAACATATAGTTTATACACAGAGAAAACAAAATTGGCTGCACAGCGGGAGTAAAAACGTCAATCCTAAACGAAACGTATTTCGCCCTGCTAAATTGCACACGCAACGTGTAGAATTCAGAAAGCTACACGCGGCATGCAGAAAAACTGCACGCAACGTGTAGAAATTAAAAATCTAAACGCAAATGTAGAAAAGTTAAATGCTGCGTGGGCAAAGGCAAAGTCTACAGGACATTAAAAAATCAGCATATTTCCACATAACTTCCACATTCTTCGTGCAGCAATCTGAATTCCACACGAACCCTCAGGTTTTCTATATGATTTCTATATATGGATGAAATCGTACACGCGCGTGTGGAAATTCTAAACGAAAAATGTAGCTCTATATCAGTACTGAATTCTTATATTTTTCGTTTAGCAAACGGGTTTTACCATGTACAAAGTTCCCCTTTCAAATTAGATCTACATTAGATAACTATATCATATATAATATCTATCCTTATAAATCTATAGGCCCGACTAACTAACAGACAGACTGATCATCAACCCACAGGCAAATCTGCTTATCCTAAAGATCTAAGATGTGGCATAGACCTTCCTTTAGTTATGCAGGCGCGCACTAAGAAAGAAAAATTGGAAAAATTTTCCGCGAAGTGGGTGAAAACGCCAAAGAAAAGTTTGTATCGGGCAAATAAATGAGCTATTGCGTTCAGGCAACATTGTGCTAAGCAGTGAGAGAGCGTAAGACTCACACTCCCGTCCGCAAAAGCAGTTTTTATTGTATGCTGGCAAATAAGTGCGAGTGGGAAGTAAAAGCTTTAAAAAAGCTTATGTTAAAATGTTGAGATCGTTAATATGTGAGTGGAGAGCGCAGGAAAAGGGAGGGGGGAGAGGAATGAGACGGAACGGGAAAGAGTGGAGAGCGTTGGAAGAGGGAGGGGGCGAGGAGAAAGGGTCGAGAGCTGAGGAGGAGGGAGTGGGAAAAAAGGAGGAAAGCCACTTTGAATCCAATTTTAATTGAAGAGTAGCTGCCATAAGGTCAATTTGTTTTAATATTCAATATAATTGGTTTAACGAAATCGGACTTATGTCGAAGTTTTATCAAAAAATATTGTCTCTTTAATTTTTGGGAAAGACATAGGAATCCATGATACAACTATATAAGGTATGGCATTCAGAGTTTATCGAGTACTGACAGCTTTTGCTAAAATCGAGAGAGAGAGAAAATAAAACAAAAATCAAAGCACCCTCAGATTAACAAACATATAGTAAATTTTATTGGAATTCGCTTGGCACTTTTCAAAAGAAGGCTGCAATTATTTTTATCGCCTTCTGTTGAATAAAAGTCACTGTCTAAACTACACTTTTCTTCTTTCTTCATCTTTTGAAGCACGTCTCAATACAATGTTCGATACTTTACATCAGAGTCATAGCCCCTGGGTCAGCAAAATACTCGCCAATTCACACCGAGTGCTTGCCGAATTCATGCTTCACTGTGAGAAAGTATATTTGGATGGGAGAGAAGGGAAGTTGCCAAGGGCTGGAGTGAGCCGACCGTCTGCTCCTATGATAGGGCAGCTAGCTGATAAAGCCAAATCGCTGCATGGAGGGGTGGGAGCGTTGTTGGTAGGAACAGCTAAACAGCTTACCACTCTTGCCGTCAGATGAGGCTGTTTGTTCGTTAGGGATTTGTTCTGAACTTTGATTGTTTGGCCTTTAATTGTAGTGATTGGTTGCACTGCGGCTATGGTTAAGATCCCGCCCTGAAATGACTTGCTAGCCGGTGTCTGCCCAATAAGAAGTACAGTAACAATATGGCAAGGGAGAGACACAGTCACATTTTTGCGCTCTCTTCTTTAGGGAACCGTGCTTTACATCAGTACCTGCCGTATGGAGAGAGCTCTCTCCAGACCACAGTTGTATTACTTGCAATTCAATGCTCACCACACATTCACACACTCAAGAGTTCGGCTCGCGTTTGCATAATAACACTACTGACTTCGGCTCCTGGTAGCTATGGGTGGCAGGCACTGCTTTACATCGACATGCGCAAACGTATTGGCTCGACATTTTCACAAACTCTAAATCAAATAGAAGTCCCGTCGGCAAAACAAAAAAAATTCGTGCGCACACAACATTTTCAATCAAATGACAGCAACACAATAAAATTTTGGAGTCCCGAAAAGAGAGCTCTCTCAGAGAGCACCTTACCTTATATAGTTGTATCATGTAGGAATCTATACGTTCTAAATAATAGGCAACAATTGATACATATATTGATCCGCTTAACGAAAGGGATTAATATATCCTTCCAATATTCCCCCGCGCTTAAATATTTTGGTTGTTTAATGAGGGGGTGGCATTTACCACTCAAAAAAAAAGCTGAAGATCGCTTGATATTAAAGAAAAATTTTTAAAAAAATAATAAAAAAAAAAAAAATAAAATTTTAAGCCCCCCTGTTTTTTACTCTTTAAATTCCGTTTTTGGAGTGGGTTGAAAAAACGGTCTTTTGTTTGGAACTGACTTTTGGTCATAACTCGCTATAAAAAAAATATAAATAATTTGGAAAATTCAATTACATAACTACTAAGGAGGTACTATTTTTTGACTTTTATTATGGTCACACCATTGCAGGTCGGACAAAAGCAATTTTGGGAGCAAGAGTTTTACTAATCTGAAGTTTTTGAGAAATTGAGTCAAGTCCCTCTTTCAAGCAAAATTTATCCATTTACTTTTATAAACTATTTTTCTATTTCGTCGGAACAAAGATGTTCTATTAGATGTGGCCACTGAATTTGTGGTTCTTACATTCGGAAAATATTTGAAATTTCTCTAAACATCACTAGGTGAACCTATGATTCGGATATGTAATCTCTTTAATGTAACTTCCTATCGAATACGAACATTACAAGTAAGGATCCCTTGGGAGAATAAAGTGAAAAATGTTTCAACGTTATAAAATGCTAGATTTAGGTTCCGCGATCTGAACCTTAGACTTTGAGAAGAATATTTTTAAAATTTTGTTTATATTAAAAATCAAACTACAACATAAAATAAAAATAGTAGCAAATACGATCTCAAAGAATCAAAAACTCGCTGAGTCGAAAAGCATAATTTCCATTGTCCAATTGTGTCATCATGGCATCATGGCAACTTTCATTCTAATCAATTCAATCTCGAATTGGATATGCCGGAAAAAAAGCGATTTTTGACCCATAGTACACTGTGCATATTTTTGGGTCTATTGAAAAGCCAAAAAAAAACAATAGAAAAAACCACAAGAATGTTACCAAAAGTGTTTGCAGAGAAAGACCAAACATTACTTCAGCCACACAGAGATAGGGTATGTGAGACTGGTTGAGTTGCTTGGTTTCAGCTCATTAACCAGACTCTAAGAAGTAACACCACTTCGTATAGCCAAAACCAAAACCAAAAGTTTCCCCTTCTTTGTTTATGTTACCATTTTTGTGTGTCATTTGTAGGTGGAGACCTGCAATGGGTTAATGTGTGCTCAGTAGCCTAGCATCTCCATATCTCCGTCTCGGTAACAACTCCGTGCGGTTTGTTCGTGCCACGCCATCGTAGTCCATGTCGTTTGCTGTCTGCTGCTCTACTTGACAATTACCTTTGGTACATATGTTGCTCCATTGTTGTTGCTGCTTCTTTCTTTACTTTCTAAATATTTTTGTTGGTCTTTGTATGCGAGAGGCAAAAGGCAGAGACACAGAGACCTTTTTGTATTTCCTAATGTGTCGTTGTTTTCTTTTTTAATTGAATGACAGCCCGAAACGGAGACAAAGGGGGAGGCTGCTGCGGCTGCTGCTCATTTATTAATGCAATTAGCATTTGCATTTGGTATAAATGCCACATCCCCGAGTAGGAGCAGAGCTGGTGGTAGCCTTAAGTGGCACAGAGATTAGATTAGAGATGCTGAGGCAACATTGTCCGCCCAATTATATGACAATAATGCGGTTAACAAACAGAGTTGCAGCACACGCAACCTACCGTCTGGCACAAATATTGACAAGTTCCCTAGATTAGTTTCTCCCCCCTCCCAAATGACGTGCCTAGCTCCACTTTACACTGATGTCAAACTCAAATGGTTTGGTCGTACTTCTGGTACGATTAAAAAAAAAAACTTTCACCCAATTTCGCAATTGACATCCAAGTGTTTTCCTAGAAGTTAAAGCCAAGCCAAGGGCTACCGTCTTGTTAGTTGTCGATTTGCATGTTCGCCTCGCGTCCCTTCGTTCGTTAGTTCCTTTGTTCCCTACAAATGCAGTTAAATAGGTGAATTAGTGTGGCCAATTATCGTGCACTTCTGGGCAACAGCAGGGCCTAGTTATCGGCAACAATGTTGCCTCGTATGTGGAGCACTGGGTACAATATTTGTGCACATTAGGCTTACATGCAAGCAAAGTAAGAGTTAGCATGGGTAAATGACGTGAGTCTACACGGGAAAGTTAAATGAAAAAATCACTTGGTTATAAAAAGGGGGGGGTTTATATTATAATGATATATTTCTTTATTAGCAAATTGATCAATTAAAATGTATAAAAATTAAAAGGAAAAATATAAAAAAAAAAAAAACATATAATGGGTGGCAACGCTGTGATTGTTAAATATTCAACTATACCAACACAAAAAGCAAACCCATTTTATTGAATTAGCTGAAATATTGGGAAAAACATCTAAAAAATTTTCGCTTCTACTATAGCCATTTTTAAAAAATAAAAACGAACAAAATCGAGGTCATCAAAATGAACATTTAAATCAGCTTATCTTAAATGTAAAATTTTCTTTTTGTGTTTAAATTTAGTTCCATCCTCATCTATTCATATATTTCACATTTTCAAATCACATTTTCCATCCTGCATAAACCTCTGTTAATTCCCACAAGTGTATTTTCCCATTTTGACAAAGTGCCAATAATTTTTTTTAAGCCTTAAATTGGCTGTTGGTCGAAACCCTATGCTCTTATTTGCATGCCCGGCTCGTTGTACGTAAGTTATGTCATGTTAGCAGTTGATTTTGAGCTAAACTCGCACGACAGGCGATGGGCGATGGGGCTGCGTGTCAAATGCGAGCATAGAAACTCACTGAAAGCTGGAAAATTGCGCTGTGAACGGGACATCTAACGGCATTATTGATATAAATAGGAAAGCACTTCCTGTGTGGGCAGCGGCCTGTAAAAGAGCCAAGTTAATTTTATTTGCTGCGGCTGGGAAAACCTTTCAAACGCCCATAAATATTTATGGCTCAAGGATACAATGCAAACATCTTGGAAATTTGGCTTTTAGAGGGCATTTCCTTAGCAGCTGAGATTTGCATTTAGAAATTGAATTTCCAAAAACATTTTATCGGCCCAGAGGAGACCACCACTTCAAAGGAAGCCCCCGTCTCGGGTTAC